>JAJJWW010018814.1:0-77661 GCA_023531295.1 Papaver armeniacum
CGAGATGACGACTTCCACCGTGGAGGTTGAGGTTAACCCGAGTCCCGAGATGGAGGCTAGAAGGCAGAGGCCCAGCATGGAAAAGGCCGGGAGGACGCCGCATCGGATGCGAGGAGGAGGAGGAAGTTCAGGCGATACACTGAGGAGCGAAGGAGAGAAAGACAACCTACTGAGCACCGAAGAGATTTAGAGCAGAAGTAGGAAGGCTGAGAGCGAGAATACACTTGGCGATGGAGGGAACCCTAATCGAGGTGCGTCCCCCGATGTGGCCAGCCGCCCCATGGATTCGGTTGTTCCCCCGATGTGATGCGATCGCCTTGGCAGCTCAGGTTGCAGCCCTCATATCGCTCTCCATTCCCCGAGACCCCACAACCGCTTGCCCCCTAACCCGGCGGGACACCAAGTGAATGGTCACTCCGGTCACGAGAGCCGACAGATGTTACTCGCCATGTTGGCAAGCCCAGAGAGAGCGAGGAGGACCTAGTGAGAGGAAGTTGGAGGAGAAACTTGAGCGGCCAGGCTCCCGAGAGTCACCCGACTCCGCAATGGGAGAGCGGGGGTCGAGGGGATCACACCAAGCCGAGGCGCCTCCTAGCATGACACACCTCCACCAAGGGACGACCCGCCTCCTTCCACTTAGGAGCCGAGGACCAGTGCCAGGCCCTGATCGGCCAAGAGAAGGGTATGGGCCATCCAGGGGATTCTTGGCAGAAGAGGAAACAACCAACGAGTATCGGACGCGTCCACCAAGCAAAAGATCGAGACGACTCGAGCGGATGGTTAAGCGGCCCCGGCGGAGACAACGAGGATGATGGTTAGCGAAGTAATCAATGAAGCCCGGAAGACAGAGTTTACTTGGGAATTGGATAGAACACCATTTCCACTAAAGTGCACGTTGCCAATTTTCCCATCTAGGTTCGATGGCACGAGAGCTGGCGACGGGGAACACATCAAGATGTACTGGCATGTCCTTACTACAGTGGAAGAATCACGATGTGGTCATGTGCAAATTTTCCCAGCTAGCCTAGAAGGAAGAAAGCGAAGGGCCGGTTCTACACCTGCCCGCATGACAATCCGATTAGAGGAGCTATGCGGCTTTGGTGGAAACCTTTCTCGAGACATACATGCATAACTGACATAGCTCGGCCCGAGTCGACAAGTTGTTTACCACGCGCAAGACTCCGAGGGCGCATGCTACGGTCCTTAACCGGACCGAGATGGAGGAAGTTATGCGGATATAGGAAAACACCTAGTGTCGACCAACGGATATTCGGCCGAGAACTCGCTAAGAAAGTCGGATCCCATCGCAGGTGGCGATGTACACGAAGAAGCCCAAGACACTAAGGGAGATCAGGAAGATGCGGGGAGCACTATATCGCCTTGGAGAGATCCAGGGAAGGAGCGCAAGATAGGGGAATACAAAGGCGAGCACTGCAGAAGAGGCTACCACGAGAGAAGCCACGAAGCGATCAGAAAGGCCCGTGCCCGGCCCTCGGGGGTGAAAACAAGAAAGTTTGGGTCGAGGGGAAAGAAGCCTCGCCACGAGCCAAGATCATATACTACGCCACCGCAATGCCCTTGGAGAAGTGTTCAAGGAAGTCGAAAAGAGGAATGACATCCGTTATCCCAAGAATCGGGGAATCCAGATTGAACGGGACAAGGAACCACCGGAGTTACCGCCATTATCACCGGTTCAACGGCCATTCAACCAATGATTGTAGAGAAGTGAAAGACATCGTCCAGCCTTGATCGTGATGGATACCTACGGCATTTCGTCAAACACTGTCAGCGACACCAGCTGGGCCGAGGTCCAGATTACGCAAATAAGAATCAATCGCGGCGCTCGGTTCACTTGTAATACCATATCACACTCAGCAACACAAGGATACGACTTAGGGACCGGTATCACTTGAGGATACACAAGAGGGACCGGATCGGGCGAGAGAAATCTTTAGCGTGACAAGACCCTCCCCATGGAGCCATGGATGATGCAGCGAGTTACTTTTCGTGCGAAGGATGTCCCATTAAGCGAGCAAGACACCACGGGGATCCCTTAGTAATAACCACGATGATCGAGGAATGGGCGTCCGCGAGGATGCTGTGGACGAGTGGTAGTTCGGTCGAGTTACGCTACATGACACTTTCAAGAGGATGGAATTGTCGACGACATCCCGATCCCGTCGACATCGGTTTACGCGCCCAGCCCGGACGGTGACGAGTGCCAAAGGGAGAAGTCACTCTCGAAGTCCGGATGGGGAAGGGTTCCTTGACATTGACCACCTTTTGCATAGTCGATGTCGCGATCACCAGTATGGAAGCGATCCTAGGCGACCGGCCATGGATCGCGAGGATCAGAGTCGCCTCGGCCTACCATCGAGAGATTGCGCTTTCCTATCCTGTGCAGGAGTAGGAGAGGTGCTGGCGAGCCCCGCGGCAAACGGTGTGTGCGAGATAGACATCCAACGGGCAACGAGGAAAGACGGTCGAGAAGCGCCAAGAAAGAAGAAGTATAAGGAAATAGGCGGAAGAGGAATTGGAAAAGGTAATGTCACAAGCCATCGCCACCTACGAAGCGAGCGAGAGCGGAAGTCTTATAGCAATCACGGGAGTCGGCAGCCGTCGCGAGCCACACGGAAACTTCTCGGCCTGGAACCACGACCCGGCAAGTCAATGCGGGCACCGAGGAGGAGCGAGATTAGTGAGAATAGGGTCACGCCTAACGAGCAGCATCCCAGGCGAGTGATAACCCTCTGTGGGAGCACATGGATGTATTCGCTTGGCAAATGCCATGACATGGAAGGAATCGACCCAGTTTGCTCACACCATCTGCGGATAGACCCCAAGTTCAAGCCAGATCGGACAAAAGATGAGAAGAATCGCACCCGAGCTACAGCCGGCGGTGGAGGCGGAGCTGAAGAAGCGTACGTGGCAGGAGAATCATCAAGAAGGCCCAATATCCGCAATGGATATCTAATATGAGTGATAGTCCCCAAAAGGAATGGGGCGTCCAATTTGCGTCGACTATAGCGATTTGAATAAGGCATGCCCAAGGACGGCTTCCCTCTCCCAGCTATCGACCCAGATAGTGGAATCCATTGTGTCGGGTATAAGGCGATAACACTCATGGACGGGTACTCGGGATATAACCAAATTCCACGGCCCGGAGCCGAGGAGCATACGTCTTTTTCACGCAAGAAGGATTTGTGTTGCTACACCAAAATGCCATCGTGGTGAGAAATGCGGGCGCCACATATCGGAGGCTAGTGGAGGACATGTTTGAGGATAAAATACACGACACCATCGAGGTATACGTGGGCGACATCTTTGGTAAAGAGTAAAGTAGCCGACACTCACATCGACTTGACCTTAGAGGCATCTTCCAGGACCATGAGGAAGTACAAGATGAGGGCGAATCCGTCCAAGTGCACCTTACAGGTCACCTCGAGCAAGTTTCTAGGATACATAATCACCGATAAAGGGATCGAAGGCAGATCCGAGATAAAATCAAAGCCAGTAACGAAATGCCATCACACGTCATTAGTTAGGACGTGCGACGGTGAGACGGAGAACTTGGCGGCCTTAGGACGATTCATTTCTCGATGCGTCGGACAAGTGCAAGGATTTCTTCGGGACGTTAAGGAAGGGAGAGAAGTTTAAATGGACCGAGGAGTGTGAGGAAGCATTCCGAGAAAATCAAGCAACATATGGCAAGCCTACTGGTGTGTACAAGACTAGAACCCGAAAGGCGTCACTAACACTGTATCTCGGGGCAGCCGGTCATGCCATCAGCTTTGTGTTGGTCGAGAACGAGGGAGCGAGAGAAAGGCAGCGGTATATTTCATAAGCAAGACCATGAACCCGGCAGGAAAAGAACTATACAGAATCGAGCAACATCATACTAGCGCTAGTGTTTGCAACACGAAGCTCGGACGTATTTCCAAACTCATAAGATTCGAGTGCTTACCAAGTCCTCCATAGAGTCGATTACTTGACAATGCGGCTAGGTCGGGGCGGATCTCCAAATGGAGCGCACGAGATAAAGCGATTCGATATCTTTTATGAAATGAGGACAGGTGAAAGCACGGGCGGTGGCCGATTTTGTAGCGAGACTTCCCCCTCGGTTGAGCGAGGATGAAGTAGAGGACATCCCGGGAATGGAGGAAGATCGAGAGGGACTCACCCGATTTACTCGAGACTCGCAGCCCGGCACGATGGGAGGTTTTCGTCGACGGGTCATCCAATAAAGACGGGTTGGAGTTTAGGACTGGTCTTCACGACGCCGAAGGGGCAAGAAAATGGTCCATTCCTTCGAGCTTAGAGTTCAAAGCAACCCAACAATGTCACGGAGTACAGAGCGGTAATACATGCCCCTACGCTGATCGTAGAAATGGGCATCAAGAGGTATACGACGGCAGCGACTCCCAGCTAGTTGTGCGGCAAATCAGCGGGCAATATGCCATACATGACCCCTTGTTAGCAGAAATGCTGGAGCTCGCCTAATCTACATCGGGCAAATACCAAGCATCAAATTCGACACATCCGCGAAAGACAATCGGCATTCGGATGCCTGGCATATATCGCCTTCCATGTTGGTGGACTCAAGCATTGAGGGTATTAGAATCATGAGGATCCTAATGCCTTCGGTGACCAGGAATGTGGATATCGGAGCACGAAGTCGCGGCAGCCACTACCAATCAATACTCAGGGCCGATGATTGGAGAAAGCGATCCATGAATACCTCGAAACGGAAGGTTGCCCAAGGGAGGCCACGAGATCAACAAAATCAAAGCAAAGCCGCGCGTCTGAACTTAGGGATGGCACCCTATACTCGAAAATCATACCTAGGACCATTGCTAAAGTGCTCGAGTAAGGAGGAGGGGCGGATGATCCTTAGCAATTACACTATGGGAGCTGCAGGAAACCACGGCTCGGGCCGCGGCCCTAGCCGGCACGAGCTAAAACCATGGGATATTTCGGCCGTACATGAATGAGGACGCCAAGCATATGGCCACGTTTGCGGCGAGTGCAGAAATTTGGAAAAAAGAAGATACATGCGCCATGTGTAACATTGAACTCCGTCATTAGTCCATCGGCCCTTCGCTAAATGGGGAATCGACATCGTAGGATCACTACACGTCGGATCGGGGACAAAGGAAGTATTTAATTGTGGCCACCGAGCTATTTCACCAAGTGGGTTGAGGCCGCTCCGCTAAGGCACATACGGGATAAGGATGTTTTCGGTTTATCGCGGGAACACATCATATGCCGCTTTGAGGGTTCCAGCGGCAATCGTCTCTGACAACGGGAAACAATTGCAAGGCAAAAACATCGACCTGCTATTCAACACTTACAACATCCGAAAGAGCAAGTCCACGCCCCCTATACCCCCAAAGCAATGGACAGTGCCGAGATCACAAACAAGACCATCTCCGATAACATGAAGAAGAAACTCGACGGGAATATGGGAATGGTGTGAAGAGCTCTACAACGTCTTGTGGGCATATAGGACAACTCGTAGGGAGGCAACAGGACTGTCACCCTTCATCACTAACATACGGAACCGAGGCCATCCACGCCTACGGAGGCGATGATACCTACCACGAGGACCGAGGCGTGGAGGCGAAACATCTCGGCGGACCTTATCTTGGCTAAACTTGACGATCTAGAAGAAAGCGAGAGAGATGGCCCACTGCAAAAGATGGAAAATTACCAACGAAGGATCCAACGAGAATACAACAAACGGAGTCCGACCAAAGAGAATTCCAACCAGGGCAGCTGGTACTAAAGCACCTACCTAGCTATGAGCGTGACAAGAAGGGCGGTAAACTTGCACCGCGGTGGGGAGGACCACACGATAGTTGAGAAAGTCGGAGAAGGGGCATACAAGATGCGAAGCCGGACGGAACACCCGAGCCACGACCATGGAATGCGACACGACTAAAACTCTACCACCCATGAAATCGGGTAATATATCTTGTCATCTATTTCGTGAAAGGCGCGATGGGGTTGGAAATAGGACAAGTGCGTCCTCGAATGGTCGTTTCGAACCGGGCGATGGCATTGTGCAAGTGCTTGGGCGACTTACACTAACACGGACTATTCGAACTCGGGGCGATGGCGGTGTGCAGAGTGCCGAGGGTAGTTCGAGGCCACTGGCGGTTGGAAACCGGTGGCCGATTGTCGAGGCATGAGTACTCGACGGTCGAGCGGTCAACATTGCTCTCCCTCGCAAGTGGCCGAATCACTTGCCCAAGAAGATGTCGATAACTTCTTGGGATGTCGATCCCATAGAGACTAGGCAAGACCAACTCCCCTTCCACTAGATCTCGAAAGACGGTGATGAGATGCCTCGGTCGGGACATGGCATCGGGCTGATGACCCTCCTTGTTAGTGTGTTCGTGAAACGGCATTTGTGACTAACTTTGTCTATTCATGCGGGCATAAATAAGGATAATAGCGAGGCTACGACGAGAAAAGCCACTGCACGGGCAACCCAACATAAATAAAGATAATGACATCGGTAGCATACATGACATCGGTAGCAAGAAGAGCAAACAAACCAGGCGACGCGACTGCCCATAACAAGTCACGCAAGAAGTTAACAAAGTGTTCAAACGAATTAGGACACGGGGGAAAAGGAGTAAGGCAGCGACGCAGACGCTACAAAAAACATGATCACTCTTTGGAGGAAGTAGAACCCGGGACAGACCTTCTTAGCGGCGGCATCAGCTCGCATTCTTATCAAGCTACTTGCCTTCACCGTGCTTTGACCTTCGAGGCGAGGCTCCTCGCCGAACTTCGCTCTCGGCAGCAAGATCCGCGCTAGGCGCTCCAGACGCCGCTCGGCGGTGGCCACTCGATCGAGCAAATGAGCCTCCTTCCCCTTCAAGCAGAGCGTTCTCCTCCTCCAACGAGGCTACTTTCTTACCGCTCGCGGCTGCTAGAGACAACAAGAGCGGTCGGTCATACAACAACGACGACAAGATAACAACATGGAAAGCACGGACGCAAGGCACACCACCTTCCAACAAAGGGGCAATTATTCTAATCGACTCCTCGGACCTCAGTCAGAGCTACACTCGAGGTCGAGACACCTTCGAAGAAAGTTCTAGGTATTGCTTTGTTCATTAAACTCATTAGTGGGGCAATACTTCTTGTGATCACTCCATTCCTCCCTCACGGCTCGAGGAGTGGGCGTCTCACCAAACCCGACAATTGAGCACGCACCCAATCCAACTCGTCGAAACCTTTACGAACTCCTTAAGCTTCTCAAGGGCCTCTCGGCTACGCTTGCCGGTGGCGTCCCTCTCCCCGAGATCCAGGAGGCGATCGCATGCGGATCCCGAACCTGAAGTCTTAGCCGACCACATTGCTCTTCCAAGTTGTCCGGCTAATACACGCTTTCTCGTACGCTATACCTTAGGAAGTGAGCTAAGTCTGCCCTCAAATTATCTATTTCCTCGGGAACATATTCAAACGTCTCGTGCTCGATAAAGTTTGGATTGAAGATCTTCAAATATCGGTTTCTAGGCAGTCAATCTTAGCATCCTTATTGACTATTCTCGTTGTAAGTTCGAGACATGATCTCGTTCTATGTTAACTTCCCTCTTCAACGAGACTGACACCTTCAGTGGCGACATCGGCCTCCGCATGATAGAAGATTCGGCTAAGCGGGGAGTACTAAACTTAGGATGTTGGCATTACAAGATCAATCACAACTAGACTGCGAATAAAGCGAATACCTTGGGTTTTGGCTAACTCCTTCTCCAACCCTCGAGAACGTTCGCGCTCCTGCTCTGCAACAGAGACGAAGATCCTCCCTACTGGCGGCCTCCCGGCGTTGGATGGCGACATTCAATAGCGAGCGGTTGACATCCTAAAAACAACACCATCATAGTCGGCCCTAAACAAAAACAAAACGAAACTCCGAGCAGTTCAACTCACCGGGAGATCAAAGGTACTTTTCGGACTAGGCCTCATACAACGAGACGGCATTGACCTTCTCTTCATCGGACAAGGCGGAAATCGGGAGAGATGAGTGCCCCAAGCGAGTTGCACATAGAGCCTGAGATAGTGAAGGAGGTACTTCTGCTGGAATTAGGAACCACGGTAGGGAAAGTCTTCGCAGTTGACCCCCGAAGCGGCAACGTTCTCCACATCACGGTCAATCAAGCCGCTCCCACCATCACCCGATTTCTCCGATGCGACCCGGCTCCCCTCATTACCAAGGACATGCGTCCTCATCATAAAAAATACCTTCTTCATCATCACCATCGGATACAACATACACGGTGCCATCGGCGGGAGCAATCCCTTCACCGGTCACTTCAGAGGCACGTCCTTCTCAGGGCGGGCACGTCCTCCTTAGGTTCTTTACCCCTTCCCTTAGGCTTCCCACCTACAAGCGGACGAATCGTCGGACGACTTACGGCGACCTCCCGGAAATGTGACAAAGGTAGTCGATCATCGGGATCCTCAGCCGAGTCGCTCGGCGAAGCAGCCCGGCAGCCTTGTCAACCTTCAACTTCGTATGTGACCCGAGCGTGGATCCATACCCAAGGCAACAAATAGGAGGCACGTACATATGCACGTTAAATAAAAAACAATAAGTATATTTGTTACCTTCCTGTATCCTCCTCGGCTCGGCAATCCTATCCCTCTTAGATGAACGAAAACCTCGGAAGGGTACCACCGGGACATGAGTGAAAACACAAAACAAAAACCTGCAATGGTGGCAGGCAGTCAATCAAACTAGAGAGACGAGAGAAATGCAACGGCCCGATCAACGTTGACTACCCGAAAGGATACGTTAAGCTTGGAGGAGAGACTTACCACCAAAGAGAGGAGCTGGAAATATCAAACGAACAGGTCCCAAGCCGTGTCATTGTTATGACGGGCGTGCTTGTTGGAACTCTTTCCTCGGGGTCTTCATCCAAAGAAGTCTCGACTCCCTCGGGAAGAGTTTTATGACGGTGAGGGCTGCAGCAAGTCCAGCGAGATCGCCATTAGTAGTGGTCCCGCCCGATAATTATCGGCGAAGCTGGCAGGAGTATAGTCACTCCTGGGAAGAATTATAGGTAGACCAAGTAGTAGGAGCGCACTCGCCTTTCGTCTTTCCCATCTTGGACAGATCTGGAAAGTATTACCATTCCATTGAGCAAGGCACGCACGGACGGATCTTAGAAAGGGCCTCGTACGGGAACGGGAGACTAGGATCATATGTAGGGAAACGTTGCTCGAGCTCTAGTCGGCCCTGGTGACAACGGTCGCCTCGGAATAATGGGGAAACCTCAAAACATCCTCCTTCTTGAGAACACCCCTGCCCTCGACAAGAGCCTCGACGTCATACCCGTGAAGACCGAATTCATCTTTGTTGTTGAACATATTGCTGGGTCCGTTAAGTCTTAGCGAGTCCTCTTGTCGGCCCCTCACAAGAAAAAAATTCTTTGTTATCAGAAAGATACAAATCTGTAGCGCGATAATCATACTTGGAAGGACTTCTACGATGAACGGGAATCAAGCGGTACGCCGTCTTCATCGGAAAACACATAACTCACACACCTTCTTTCTATCATTTGAGGAGTTGAAGATGCCATACAAACTAATGAGAAAAACGGCGGGAGAAGCGAAACACGGCCGGAACCCGAAGGTTGCATAAGAACGAGAGACGGAGAAGACGACGGATAATCTGAGAAGAGAGGGAAGAGATTTGTGGAAGAAATAGCCGGCAGCCACGAAAGAAGATGGAGAAAGAACGAAGTTGCGGAGAGGATGGAGGAAGAGTAAAGTTGCGAGAGGATAGAGAAAGAGTGAAGTTGCGAGAGAAGGAAATAAGAGGAAGCAAGAGTTTAGGCATCGGACTTATAACCCCTCCGTGGTGACTCTGAGAGAAGGTGAACCAGTTCGTAATCGAAGCAGAGTGGGGAACAGCATGCGGAAAAACCGCATGACCGAGGACGTGGGAAGACGAGGCGGTTATTCTTCCCCACGTGTGGACCACACGAGTGAAAGAAGGGCATAAATGTAGGTGTAAATAATCCACAGGACGAGTGGAATGATCTAAGCCATGACGTCAAGAAAGTATGCATCTAGAGTACCGGATCACCTCTAGGCTAAGAAAAGAGGAGCAGAGACAGCTCGAGAGTCGATTTAAAAAAGGGAAAAAAGTTGTGATGCGATGGGCATGTCGGGCCGGAGCAATAAATGCGCCGACTGAGGCAGTGAGAAGATGAGAAGAGCTCTCACCAAGGAAGACTCGGCCAAGGAACCAAGGGCGACATCGATCATCCCCACCAAGTGGCCAAGCATCCAGTGACGAGATAGCGAATACATATCACTCGACTGACGTCCCGACCCGAACAAATAAGAACATCGGCCGAGACATCGACTAACACCCCGAGAGGAACATCGAGGAAGCTACACCAGGCCTAACATCTGAATAATCGGATGTATCATCACCCGTAACTATAATAGAGACATGTAGAGAGGTAGAACTCAAGTAAATAAGAAGGAAAGAGAGCATACTCATAACATTGAGAGAGAATCACTCATCTTGTAACCTTGAATCGAGTAATAAGATCATCCTTTAACCCCGTGGACGTAGTTAATCATGTCGAACCATGTATATCTCGTGTTCTCCTACTTTCCTTGTTCGTCTTGCTTCTTTGTGTGTTTGTCTAATTATCTTTGGATGTAGAGGTAGGATTTTCTACATCTACACCGTGCAACCTACCACCAAGGCATTCCATCTGCACGCCATTGGCACATGCCACACACGCCACTAGCAGCTCTGGCGTTTACACTCACACTCAACGTACAACCTACCACCAAGGCATTCCGCACATGCCATTGGCACATGCCACACACGCCACTAGCAGCTCTAGCATTGCCACTTGCACTCAAGGTGCAACCCGCAACAAAGGCATTCCGCACATGCCATTGGCACATGCCACACGCGCCACCATAGAGCGCCACTTGCACTCAAGGTGCAACCAACGCCGAGACATCAACACAAACCTGGGATGCTTTCTAGGGTTTTGGTTTTATACACAAAGATGTGGGTCAGACACTACGCTCACATTAAGAAAGTGTGAATAGGAATAAAGCGGTCAAATAAATGAGGAAATAATGGTGAAAACGTTTTCACCCATAAACACCATGCGGTTACCACCTCCTCCCATTATTTCACCCTTTACTCTCTTCCTTCATGAGGCCAGGGCAGTTTGTTTCAATCTCGACTTGTATAAATAGGTCTTACCTATTTCCACCGCACAACAAGTCTCGGTCGGGAGAAAAACACAACACTCTCGTAAAAGGCAACTTTGCAAGCTCTTTAAAAATCTTTCATCTCTTGCAAGCTTCCTAAGCTAATTTTCTGATACAAGTCGAGACACTACTCTCCTGCACTATTAAGGTCTCAACACCTTTCTTTGCTTCCTCCCCAAATCAACCCTTCTCCTCCACTTTGTGACCGAAGCAAGTCCGGAACGAACCACTTCTTTGGTTTAGGCCGGACTTGCATGTATTTTGATCTCTCGAATCTATAAAGTGCTCACGTGCAGAAGACATTTTTTAGGGTTTAAAATAGCTTTCTCACTCACCTACCGAATTTACCGAAATCGGCGGAAACGATTTTTACCCATAAACACGAATATAAAGTAGCCCTAAAATGAGATTTTGCCAATTATCTTGACTCCCGATTCAATTATTCTCTAGAATTAAATGAATGTGCCGGCAGTTACCAAAACAGACTGAAATTCAATTTTCTCGTAGAAAAAAAATTTCTACCCTGTATAGCGTACCGGCATTGTATTCATACCACGTCCATGCCCGCACCGAGCTTTTTTCAATCGCATTGGTTGAGCCTATAATCGATCAAATGAAGGTATCCCGACTCTCCGATTATACGGTGGGCCTCTTTACCGAAACCCTAGTATAATCGTAGTCAAAGATAGTTCATATAACTACCGAATATAGAGTTTCCCCAAAATGAGATTTTACAAAATCTCTATTTTTCTAATTTGGTTGAGCCTATAATTGGTAGTCAAAATAGTTCATATAACTACCGAATATAAAGTTGTCCCAAAAATGAGATTTTGCAATCAGTAGCTAACTAAACTACCGATTATGAAGGGGCACAAGTATTTTCATCCTATTTTGTCTTTTGTGTCGCCCCTAATTCGTTTGGGGTTTACTCCTAAAAATGCTAGCATTTTTTTCTCGACTAACTCCATATCTTTTGCGAACAACATTTATGTTTGCATGTTTTTACACAATTGACCTTTTTTTGTTGATTTTTTTTTTATTATACATCTTCTGCCCACAAACTGGATTTTTTTCGCAATTAGTTCTCAATGCTGGCCACGCTAATGCATTGACATATAGTTAGCTCATGGCATACGAGCATAAGAATTGTCTTGGACCAAGCAATCGCAATCTTGTTTGGGAAAATTAGGCGCCGGCCTAAAAAAAATAATATTCTCATTGTCAGGCCTACAATTAATTTTAGGTACCGTGACACCCATAATTATATGAAATTATTAAAATGTCCGCATGACGGATTATGCATCCCATGGCCAGGTTATGCATCAAAAGTATATAATTGGCAAATGCAATTTGGATATAACATATCTAAAAATCCGTTCCTTGGAATTTTACAAATTTTATATCGTTGGAAATCTTTTAAGAGAGCTACACAACAGTACAAACAACAATATCAAATTTTTGTTTTCATGAAAAAATCGGAGGTGATCATCATTTTAGGCAAAATTAAAATCGGCTACATAACCATTATGCGCCTAATTAAAAAGATGCATAACACATTCTCGGCAGACAAGACAATCTAATTATAAACCCATTTTCTCGATTATAACAAAGTTATGCATCTATAACAAGTTATGTAACCATTGTTTAAGTTGATTTTATTAAATTACATAAAAAAATTGATGCATAATGCCGTATGCATCCATATTTACGGATGCATATCAGAGTTATGCATCTATTTTCGATGCATAAAAGATTATAAAGAACTTTCTCGTGCATAATGCATTATCTGATTATATTTTAGGATGCCATAATAGGTTATGCATCCATTTTCACGACTGCATAACATGTTATGTAGATATTATTGTAGATGCATGACAAGTTATGCAACCTTTTTTTTGTTGGTTTCAATACTAACAAAAAAGTAGTTGCATAACGTGTTATGTAACCATTCTCTGATCGCATAACAAGTTATGTTTTATTATTGTAGGTGCATGACAAGTTATGCAGCCTTTTTTTTTGTTGGTTTCAATATTACCAAAATGTCGTTGCATAACGTGTTATGCAACCATTTTCGCGACAGCATAACAAGTTATGAAACAAATTTTGTAGATGCATAACAAGTTATGCAACCGTTTTCATAGCTGCATAACAGATTATTCAACCATTGTGAACAACACCAACACCAATAGATCAGTAGATTTCCAACCAACAACATCTATCCCTTTATTTTTGCTATTAATATAGATTTTGTCGAGTGCGTTCTTGATCTCATCATGGAAATGATAATCCATTCATATCCTTTGGATGGTCTTGATCAGCTTCAACGAATACGGCAATCCACTGGCTCCATCAACGAATATTCCTTCAGCTTTTCTGCTTTATTTGTACAGATCTCACTCTGTCCATTAACAAGGTAATCCGCAAATGGAACATCAATTAAAAAATCTATTGTACATTACACAAGAGGTCGGAAGTATGACCTATTGGATCATGCACTGTGAAATAGGCGATGAAAACACTGTGCAACAGCCATAGCTCCTATGACGATACCACAACTATTTGTTACGGCTCCAAGACTTGGAGAGTAGTTATCAGCCGTTGGGACAATAATATACGTATTGACCATATACTGAGAATGTATTTGCTAAGTTCAACATCAGGTGACGCAAAATGATATCTCTGTTCATCAAGCTCGGTTCATCAGTTTGCATTGGTAACTCATTTTGCATGATAAGGGCATGTTGTTGTTGTCATGCCTGCACTCCATTATTATCCAAGTTCCAAGTTTTCTTACAATCCATTCCATACAATGTTAGCGGCTACAAAATTGGCGGTCGATTCGCACCATGGAAGTTCGCACTAAAAAAGTGGCAAAACTAATCGAGACCCTTTGCTTGGTCTCTCCTTCTCTCTTTTGGCACACCAAAGAAATGCAAACATTCTCTCTCTCGCATGATACATGGTGAAGATTCCCGACCACCCCATACGCCAATATGGGATATCATTCTCGTCGGGGAATCCCTACGCGAACGTCATCATTCTCGCTTCAACCCGTCGATTTTTGATCAATTGCTTGAAAGCGCTCGACCTTGATTTGCCATTCAAAGTAGACGGTGTCGATAAAGATGGTCTTGGCTTGAACCATACGAAGTGTTCTTCACGTCTGCCGTTCTTCGCCCCGGGTTGGCGGGAGGAATACATTATCGTATTACCCATCTTGGCATGACAACAAAAACGGGGATAGTGGTAGTTTTGGCGAAGGAGGAAATGGGAGGAATAATAATGGGTCTGGTTTGGTTGCCACCAGTAGATTAAAACGAAATATAAATTTTAATTGAGGAAAGAAGATAACTTCACTTTGCTATCGTACCCATCATTCCTAAACTAATCAGACACCCATATATCAGTCAATCTTCACCAATAAACGGAAACAAGGTCTTCTCTTCCTCCCATTGCCTTCTTCATCTCGACCAAAACCACCACGAGTTTCATCTAGGATATGTTTGTGTTTTCGCCATCTTGGATATGTGATTTCAGAGAATGGTGTTTCGAATTTATTTATTTTTGTTTTTCTTCATGCAGTTGTAGATCGACTTGATGAGTTTGGATGGGGAAAAGGCAGTCCGAGTTAGGGTTTGATTCCTATTTTCTCGGATTTAGGGTGGGGAGGTGGAGAGAAGAGGAGAGGGTGTGTGGAAGAGCGGAGAGAACTCGGAGAAACATTAGGTTTAGGTCTACAAATCATGGAATCAGTAACAATATGAATACAAGCGGAATACATTGAGAAAAACATCAAATATTAAAATATGGGCCTATGCATAATTTTATCAGGAGATGGGTCTCTGTGACCAGTGAGTTTTTAGCCGTGGGTTTCACAGTGGAAGGAAAACAGAAAATGGGTCTAGTAGTAGTTTTCACATCTTGTTTTTGCAACATGTATTCATGGAGGCCCATAAGTTACAACTTGACCAAAGTCAACGTATATGACCAAGATCACTGACTTTGTGGAAGCCCCGAATAAAAAACCTCGTTTGATTGGGGCCTCCCACTAGAGGACAAAAAAGGTCACCCAAACCTAATTTGGGTCGCCTCTTAGCAATTTTTTTTCTAAATACCTAAACTACCCCTGAATGATTAGTATTAAAGCTTAATAAAGTTAATTTAATTAGTGGTTAGATTATATTAGATTGAAATCAGATTTTTAGATTTTTTTTTTGTGAGTTGAAAGAAAAGAAGAGGAGGTTCTAGAGAAAACTTGGGGTTTTTAGAAATGAGTAATTCAAGTAGGAAATGATGTTGGAGAAGGTTCAAGTAACAAAAAAAGATGATTGTGTTGATGTTAAGATTATCTTAAATTCTCCCATGGATTGGATATATCTCACAACATAGAGAAAGAGTCGTCAATGTCGAGGGATGTATACCCCTTTGACTCTATAAAGTCGTCAATGTATTGACACCAAAAATGACGACTCAAACACCCAACTTCTCCGTGCTATGAAAATCGTCGGAATTAATAAATACCGACGACTCAAACCACAACTTTTCCAAAGTTATGAAAAAATCGTCGAGGTAATATGATATAGACTGACTCTTAACAGGTCACAAAGAGTCATTATTTTGTGTGTCTATACCAAGACGACTTTGAAAATTTTTGGGACAGAGAGGCTGTTTATTTTTCACCTGGGGTCGTTGACATTTAAAAACCTGGCGAGATTGGGGTATACCCAATAAGACAAAATAGGGTCATTTTGAAGTAAAAGAGGTTACCCCTTAACCAAGTATTTTCAAAATGGCAAAATGCCTTTATAATTAACACTAAAAAACTGATTAGGCTAATTAATTGAGTTTAGATAAAAATTTTGAAAATGAAAAGTTAAGTGGAATTAAACCTTTAATCCGTCTTGTGAGTTGATTAAGATCAAAAAATTTGGTTTCAAAATGTCAAAGGTCGGCCCAAGGTAGAGGTTTGAATAAGGTGTTGGCTATATATGGTCAAGCATGGTCTTTGTTTGAATAAAATGAGCTAATTTTTGGCGACCTTAAGATTTAAAATGAAGAACATGCCGACTTTATTATTTTTTGACACATAGGAGATGGCTATTGAAAAATATTAGTTGCAAGGTCTCAAAAAAACCCCACGGCCGGGTGAAAATACCACGCCGGTCATTTGAAAATACCATGCGGCTATATTTGGCCGGCAAGGTTTAAATGAAAGAACATCTTGAGCTTTTTTTTTTGACACAGGGGAGAGGGCTATTGAAAATATTAGCGGCAGTTGTCTACAAAAACCCCCATTATTGTTGAAAAAAATACCCCATGGCCCGGTATAAGTCGGCAAGGTCTTCAAAAATACCTATAAGTTTGTTGAAAAATTTCTGATCGCCGCCATGGATATTATGAAAAGTCGGCAAGATATGCATGTTACGACCTTCTTACCAAAAAAACACGAGTAAATCATAATTTTCGATTTCCAACCTAACATAACCATCAATCACACAACAAAATGGTGGGTTTGAGTTCAAACATCATTTATAGTCTTCTTTTCGCTGGTAGAGTCAACAATTTTTTGGAAAATCAAAGTTGAAGATTTTTATATGGCTTTGGTTGATGGAAGATGAAGATGAAGATGAAGAAGAAGAAGAGAAGATTAAGAGTTGTTTAGTTTTTTAATTTTAGGGTTAATGCAATTAAGAAATGAGTTTATTTTTAAGATTTAATTAGTTGAAGGGTATTAAAGTAAAATCACCCTTTTTAATGTACATCATGTCCTTGGTGGGTATGCCCCAATTAATCAGGTATACTTGATCTCGCGGGTTTAAAAAGGGTCGTCCATAGAGGATCGTCATAGGTTTCTATATTATGTTAACGACTCAATCTAGGGTAAAAAATATGAAAACCGGAAATACGGTCGTTATCTTGATCATCATATACCCTAACGATTTTTAATGGTCTCTACATGCATATGAAAAATCGTTAGGGTTTAGGCTTGTCGGGTGTGACCCTTTCTTCAGAATGAAAATTTTCGGGTGAAGATTTTTTTCTTTTTTTCTTGGAGTCGTTAATGGAGGAGAAGAGAAGAGTCGAGAGGGTGAGAAGGGAGGGAGTGATCTTTTTGTTTAGAATTAGAAATGAATTGGGGATTAAAATTAAGGGTTAATAGGTTTTTAAAATTTGTGTTTAGTAAAGGGTAAAATAGTCTTTTCAATATCGGATTAATACGCCCCTCAAAAATTGGGGTGCAAATAAAAAGTTATGGCCCACAATTAAAATGTTTGCCCCAATCAAACGGGGATAAAAAACCCAGCTACGATAATCAATTATCATGAATCTCGCCAAGACAGATCTCAAGGACTCACCATTAATCAAACAGTGCCCATTACCAATAGATGAATCAAACGCCCTTTGTTTCCCGAAAACCCTGAAATCAAATTTTCAAGCTTTTTCATCTTCTGCTCTCCCCTTCAATGACCACCACCACCACCGCATCATCACCACCATAAGCAGCTTATAAAGTATGCAGCGAAAGGGGGTTCAAAGAGATGGACCAATCTTGATTCTTGACAGATGATCGTATCTTGGTAGTGGAGAAACAGCAAAGCTATTGAAAAGTGTATCTCAAGGAGATACTAAGAAAATTGCTGTTGGTTCTGTCAAAAACGTATGTATTAACTTCCCCTCTGTTGAATTTATTACTAGTAGCATCGATTTTGAACATGGGTCAGTGAGAATCACTTTAATTTCAGGAATTTTTCTGTTCATAATTTTCCAGAAATTTTGAATTTGGTGAAATTAGGAATAAAATCACTGGGATTTGATTGCATATTGTGAGAGAATTGAGTGTTTAGGATCTGGGTTCTATTTTTTGGGGCTTGTTTTTATTGTCTGATGAAAGGTTGTTGGAAAATGAGTGCAGAGGCAATGTGTATTTTGGGGTAATGCAAAAGGTTCTTCAAAGCAATTTTGTTCAAGTATTGTGGTAATTGGGATAATGGAGGTTACAGATTGGGAAGTTTTTTCTGATGGAACACAAGATTCAGAGATTGAGTTGCAAGACTCGAACGAAGATGAGCATCTCTTTATGTCTGATTGTGTACCTAAATTACAGCAAAGGAAAGCTAAGTCCAAGGCTTGTTGGGATTTGGGAATGAGAATGGCAAAGGTTATAGAAATGAAAGGTAGATGTTGGGGTACAACAGGAATAGTTCGGAACAGCGAGACCTATTTGTCGATTGAGGAGACGTTGTACATGGCTGAACGGGGAGCATTACTTCTCGTTGACAGTGATGGTATGGTACTTTGTTTAAGTGATATGTATGGGATGCTTACGGAATGGAAGAATGGGTGTAGTTGGGATTCTTTTCAGGCTTATAAGCACTTGAAGTCACTTGGGTATATTGTTAGTCGGCATGGCGTGCAGTGGACTGTGAAGAATGACAAGCATTTTACAACTCCTACCTGTGTCGGGGACTCTAAAGACAGCACTGGGCTGTCTAGAAGCGAATTGGAAGAGGGGTTTTCTATTACTGATGGTCTTGGAAATATGCATATAAATTATGAGGCAAAGCCAGCTTTTGATGTGTTTTTGCCTAATAGCAAATTTCGGAAGTCTGCTCTTGGAGAACCTGATTTTGTAGTTTATTTATCTAGGGAGGATAACCCTCCGTCGAAGGCAGAGATTGAAGACCTCGAGGCAAGGTGCATGGGTGTTGACCTCATTGTCTGTCACGTAGAAGATGGTCGGGTCAGTTTGTTTTCGTATAAAAATTTAGAGTTTCCTCTCTTACCATGATCCCCCTAACCCTCTCACCTGACCGAACCTGTGTTAATTACCGTGACGGAGTATCCCAGTATTTTGAACACTGTGTTGCCTCACTTGCTTCTCTAAGTTTATATCTTGATGTTGATTTTGTTCATCAAGCATCACAATCCAGGCACTCCCAAGGGCAGTCAGCAGTGGTCAAAGATAAGAAACAACAAAAGGTGCGTCGGAGTTTTTATTTTGTTTCCATCCCCTCATCTTATACATAATCATATTAAATGCTGGACACCCGATTAGTATGGATAACCTAGCTTCTTCCAGAAGCTGGACAAATGCCTAACATTGACAATGGACGATCTTTCAACTGAACACTATACAAACATTGTACATTACCTCATAACATATGTCTGCACAACTTTTCCTTAATAGTATCATGACATTTTTTTATGGAAGTCGATGAAGAAATTTTGCACTGACAGGGCTTGCACAAACCCTGATACAGCTTTGATGTTTTAAATGATTAAATCCCAAGGCATGTCTGTCTAATTTGTCATCCATTTAATCTCTGTAGTTCTTGAGCATGTGTTAGTGCCAAGAGATATCTTACTTGTCTGCTTTGTTGGAGATTTTGTCATTGCGGTCTCTGTTGTGGCTTATTCTGCTTTTCTTGAAAATTCTCACGCCTACTACATGCGTTAGGCAATGACACGAATGTCTATGACTCTGGGCATTCTGGTTTACTATCTTTTACTATAAGAAATGTTGGTACAGGAAGTTGTTCTGAAGAGATACGCAGTCCTAAGGTAGCTTACATGTAGATTGACGCTTGAAGGGGTTTAAGCACCGCAAAGTGGCAATACGTTTTCTTATTGTTGTCATCGGGGTGATAGTTAAATGTTTTTGGTCATCATTAATGCTTCCAACAAATTGGTTCGAATTGGTATTGCGTTAACGGATGCATTTTTAGATAACTTTCTGATAGGATTCCATGCTATGCTTTCTGTATTCAGTCCATGCCATGGTTCCTGTTACTATAAGACCTAACTCTTAAATTGAGCACTTCATTCTTGTTATGTATGATCTGATGTTGCATGTGAGTTTGTATTGTTTTCATTTTCTTATATTTGTGGTTTTGAATTGTAGGGTGACTATTGCTTTTTCTGGTGGTGAAGGTCTACACTTTACGAGCTTGGTTGTACTTTGTTTCAGTTTTCTTATTTGGAACCCTCTTTTGTAGTTGGTAAGCAAATTGGGGATTAGTGTATGTCTTAAGTCAGCTTTTCTGTGCGTCCAGATTATTTTTAATTGTTTTTACCTTATCCAGTTAGTTGTGACATTTAATGGGTGCACCAAATGATTGGAACTGTGAACGCTTTTGCTTAATCCAGAGGAAGAGTATTGTTGAATTTATATATTAGGTTAACCTTGCATCACTTACTAAGCCTCTATTGGTGGTTTCATTATGTTCTCTAATACCTGTCATTAAACACTACGTCAGCAATTCTCCTTTCTACTCTGCAAGGACTTAGGATTAGTGGATACATACTACATTTTTTGTTACTACATGATATTGCCATATTTGACGGTTACTTTCAAGCACATTTTGATTAAGATCTAGTTGCATTGCTGACTGATATTATACTGGAGGTCGCGGTAGTTAAAAGCTGTTGACGTTTCATTTTTTAACTTTTTATAGATTGTAGTCTCATTTTATTTTCCTTAGTATTAGTTATATAGTTTTCTCAAGGTGACATTTAAATGTCAGTTTTATATATCTACAAGCTGATTTGGAAATCATGGACCCACCAATCTATTTTTCTGGGAACATTTGGAAACTGACTAGAAAAAATTTGTGCTATTGTTTACAAAGTAAAGGTTTCAGTATTGCTTCCAAATATCAAATCTGTGGTGTAGAACCGGAATCATTAGATCATATCTTATGGACTTGTAACTTCAGTCTTATGCTTTCGGAATTGGCTCTACGATATTTTCCATCTCTCAAGGCCTAACAGTTTTGGGTGATCTCATCATGAATTATTGAAAGTTCAAGAGTCCTATTCTTAAACAGGTTTGGATAATTGCTGCTTTTATCATGCTTGTGGAGATCTGGTTTGCCAGAAATAAACTTTGTGTTGAAAATATGACTCCTTCAGCTTCCAAAATCATAAACAGGGTAATGCAGCTTACTTATGAGAGCAGTATTAGGGTGTATGTGGAATACTAGCCATGAAATTGCTGTGCTGAATTTTTTCAGCCTCCTTATTCATTCATTACTCTCCTTATTCATTCACTACTCTAAAGGAAATCCAGGGGTTGCAGGCTATGGATTCATTTCCAGGGATTCTAAGGGTATTGGTTTGGCATTAACTGTGGCTGAAGTTCTGGCTATTGTCAAAGGTATTTAATGGCTGTGCATCAGGGTTTTCTTAAGCTTCTAGTTCAGTCAGACTCACAAGTTGTTATTGCGAATTTGCGATGTTTCAGGCAAGATGGGCTGTGATGCTCCTAGTTCACTTGCGGCATACTTACAGCGAAGCCAATTTCTGGGCGGATCAATTTGCAAAAGAGGGCTCCAAACTATCTCATGGACAATATAGACAATATCTAAAAAAAATTAATTTTTATTGCGGTGGAAAATATAGAGAAGATAAAGAGGCGGAGAAGTTTCTATTGATTAGGGTAAATTGTTTACATAAATATATTCCTTTATATATATAAGTATAGGAAGAAGACCCTAGACACTAGACTAGGCCGCACATCCATGGGCTACAAGCCCTACAACACTCTCCCTTGTGCGGTCCAGTAGAACTTCATATGCAGTGCTTAACATTTATCGCTTCGAATATAGTTCTTCAAATGTCGTTCTCTCTTTGATGACTTGTGCGGAAATCAATTGCCTCATTAAAACTTTGATAAGGAAAAACCCAGTGGGACAAAACCTTGGTAAAACTATTCACATGTAGTACCTCACATGTTGTCTCGTACTTTACATGTAGTTCATCACATGCAATACGATCTTTAAAGACTGATGAGTCTAAGTTAATTGCCTCGTTAAAACTTCGCCAGGAAAACCCAGAGGGACAAAACCTGAACTAAAGAAAAAGATTACAATATTAAGAAAACTTAGAATATAGTTCGACTCGAATATGTTGCCTCATTAAAACCTTGACGGGGAAAACCCGGTGGGATAAAAACCTGACGGCGAAAAGAGTACAACGTGATGGTTGCAAGTAAAGGTGATCCATTTGATTATCACTTTGTTCCGTTGAAGTTGACTAGTTGCTTCAAAACTCTTAAGGTAGAAAATCCTCGTGGAAAAGACAATAGCCTTAGCTTGGAAATTACATTCCCGGTGTTTGTTATTGTCTCATTAAAAACCTCACTGAGTAACAAAACCCTGTGGGAAAAAGCAACCTCGATGAAGGAAAATAGTTCAACAAACCATTAGATGCTCCCCATGATGTCAGACAATTTTCTTTAGTCTAATGCAGTCAAAAGGAGTTTATCACACTTCACTTTGGTGACTTGTATGTTTATAAGACTATGTTGTTGATTCTGGAAGTTACATTGCTTAACAGACTATCATGTTTCATTTCTTTGATTCAGATATTTTCAGTAATATCAACGGCGATCTTTATGTTTTCAACTTTCAACATACTTGATGTTTTTAGTGTTGCCTCGCTAAAAACCTTGTCGAGTAACAAAACCCTTTTGGAAAAACTATTCTCGATCGAAGGGAAAAAGAGTACAACACAACTCCAATTTCAAGTAAAATATGTCGACATCATATCCTTGGATCCTCCCCCGATGTCGGAATCTCCCCTAATTATGTTCGAGTTGTTCCGATAGTTCCTTTAGTCATGTAATTTTGAAACGAATCGGTAATGACTTAGAAAATAGTCTACCATATCTCCTGATTACTTTCGTTGGAGAAGAGATTATTGTTCCTTCATAATCAAGAACCTTTGGATTGCAGTTCATTTAGCATTCCTTTTTATGTTTTTGTGGGGGATAAAACGAACTCATGTCAATGGTTACTTTTAAGTACATGAGTACTATACCATTTCAATGACGTTGCGTTGGCGCTTAGCTATACCTAGCTAACAAGTTCCCTGAGGATGTACAATTAAATCGAGTATATTATTATACTAAGTACAACAATGCGTATATTGTACTTAGATATGGGAATGTCATCCCCAACACATCTTCGTCATCATCCTTTAGACGAAATGGTCACTTACTTACATTTGAACCTCGACTAATCATGGGAGTGCTATCAGGATGCATGTCTTTATTAAATTTCCGACAACTTTAGACATATGAAAACCGGTGGAATAATATACCACAAGCTCAGTATTCGGTCGAGCTTTCCCCAGATTTTTCATCTCAAATTCGGATTTCAAATAGCTTTTAAGGTCTCTTATTTACATCAAGAGTATCCATCATGTCTGTACCATTGACATAGATAGCTACAATTCCAAATAAGGAACTTTCTTGTGTATACACAAGGAAAAAAAACTTACTTGTCTATCCCCTCCAAATCAAATAGCCACTTAGACAGGTATACCACATCCCCCGATTGCTTCTATCTATAAGTGAGCGTTCTATCTAATCAGTAAACACACTCTGTGGTTTAGAGTCACTTGATTTAGGAAACAAAAGACTATCAAGTACTTTTGTAAGTATTTGTTATCTCTTGATTCTTTGAGAGATACGTAAAAACCACACACATATGCTGCATTTCAAGTTATTTTGAAATTACCAAGCTAACTAAGTAGCGGAACGCTATAACATTCTTTACAAGAGAACAATTCCAGGGCTTTGTGAAAACCTCGCCACAAGGAGAGTCTTTATACTTTAAGATTGTGTTTTCTTCTCATTATGCTTTGCGCCAAATTAATCATGTATTTCCAATAGGCTTTACACTTGGTTGGTTAGCACTACCACACCAAATATTTGTATATTTGTCAAAGAACCAAGTTATACCTGGATTGTATAGGCCAAATATACTCTTCGTTGACATTAAGAAACAAGGAGCTTGGTTCGATCTCATCTTGCTCTATTTCCTTAAGCAAGTGTATATGAAATTAATCATCAATATGATCGCATGATCTTTCCATTGACTCGTGCGCATTCTCATAATCCACTTAGGATGTCATTGTTCTATGGAATCATTAAACTTCAGAGCGTCTTCCAGTTTGATTCATGGACATATTCGGAGACAATCTCATGAGATGATTTCTGATGATATAAATAAGTTGTGCCTTCCTCACATACTTCCTTTATATATAGGTGAGGATTGATCGAACCTAGTGGTCTATCCAACTTTCTTTATGGAGCCACGGCCTCAACCACACTTCCACTAAGTGTAGTTGCAACACCTTAGTCTATGGTGTATATCCCTTATTGAGGATTTGTAACCTTGCAGGTAAGTTTGCAGCTGGTATGTGTGATCTCACCACTTTAGCGACATCAATATACATTCTGAAAATCGATTATTCTTTAACTTCACATTTACATTTGTGGAGTATAAGAATCAATATGAGCCACAGTGGGAACACACCACGATAATTCCTGTCGTTCCATTAGAAAATATTTTTTCTTATCTCCCCCTAACGACGGGAAGACTGTCTCATTAAAGTGATAACCCACAAATCTAGAGGTAAGAGATCTCCTTCCATAGGTTTTAAAATGCGGATAATTGCTGGGAGTAAATATCCAACAAAACTACTTAATCATTTTCGTGACCCATCATAGTACGATGTAGACTCGTAATGGCACATATACAGTGCAACCAAAAATGTGTAAGAACACAAATGTCAGGCTTATATCCAGTTACCAACTGGTATGCATAAAAGGTTGACTAATATTGGGTTCTAAAATGAATTAAGCAAAGATGCGTTAATATTGCATATCCCCAAAGAAATAAAAGGTAGGTTGGTACGCGTAACCTATGCCTTAGACATCATCTGTAACCTTTGATGATAGCCTTTGCGAGACCATGAGGTATAGGATTCTCTGCATTGATCCTATTAAACATGCAATATTCATCAAATCCTTTTGATGTAAGTTCTCTAGCATTAACAAGGGTGGTGAGCCATTGCACTTTGCATTGTGTAATATGTGCTATGATTTTTACAAAAATTAAACAAATCATTCGTTGTGAGTGATAACTGATTCAATGCATCGAATCATCCACCAGAGCCATAAATCACTTGAATGGTCCGCATTTTGCACGGATATATATATATATATGTTCACTAACAACATTTTATTTCTTTGAAGAATGAGTTATTTACCATTTTCATCTAAGTAAAACAGGATGGCCTCAATCATGTTTACTAAAGAAAGACTTTGTAAGATGAGTGACGTGCTTTCTTACTCTAAAGCATAATGGGGAGAGGCGGTGCAAATCTAGTAACTTTAGAAATCACTTGATTGTGATAGATGTTGTAACTTTGCATTATATTAGTTCATTATCTTGTACACTCAAATGAAATGATGCCCATGTTAGTACTTTCAAAACGAAACATCGTGTCATAACCAATGTGCCTTATGGTTATGTCAAAGTCTTTATGAATCAATCCCAATCAGTTCATTGTTGGGGTTAATATGGATTCAGTTATATCAAGTTCCAGTGATTTACAATTCACTAGATTGACACATTAATTTTCTAAGAATATGTTTCCTTCCTCATCCATTAGAAACAATTTATAAATGCATTCAACTCCATTCTCACTGTAAATTTCAAAAAAGATAGGTAATAGTTCATGCATGAACACCCTTTGGCTTGAGTTTTAGCTCGATGATCCAATCATCGTAGTCACATTAAAAGGAATTAGTTCAATAACTAGTGTATATTCCTTAAATTAGTGGAAGAAAAACCACTATCAGTTTAGACAAAAAAAAATACATTTTTTTGTTATGTCCCTTTTCACATGCTTTATATGAGTCGGTACGTCTAACCTCCATTACTTCGGGTTCTTTCCATTTTTAATTTTGCTACATTAACCTTAATTTGAGAAATTTCTTTATCTCAACAGGCCAAGAGAATCTCACTACAGATGTCAACCACGTACTTTAAGTTGAATATATTACTAAAGATAGTTCTCTTGTTGTCATATTTCAACATATACTGGTTCGTTAGTATCATGGATAAAGTAGAGAAATGGAAATTTTCTGACTCATATCATCTTTTGCGAGTTCTTCCACAAAAATTGGATAACATGTGATTTCATTTGCAACGTATCTTTTGAAACTACCGACTCTTTAATAGTCGAGCAAGTGAATTACACCCCACATAACATTCAAAATTGGGGAGAAAATATCATGTACACAATAATCTTTGCTTAAGCACTTCTAAATTTCACATGTTGTAATCGAGTCGCTACAACCAATTGAACAAAAGAGACATCATTAAACTATAGCCAATATCATATTTAAGAGAACAAAATAGCATTAAGACAAAAATTCTTAATGATCGAGACAAACAATCATAATTTAAATTGACCGTTTATATGATGTGAACTTACCTTAAGACAAAAATAAGCAAAACTAGGCATGTTCTAAAAACAAATAGATAAGCCTAGCAAATACTCAATTTAAAAACCATATTATAGTTACATACCTAAAACTTTGGTTCTCGTCGTATATAGACAGAACCGGAACAGTCTTGACCGCGCAAGACAGCCTAAAACCGAGCTGGAACAGTGAATCGAACCGAGCCGGAACAGTGAGCTGGAGCCGAGCCAAATCGGAACAGGAGCCAAGCTGGGTCGGGTTGGAACTGAACTGGATGGGTCGGGTTGGAAACACTTTCCACCAGATTTCCTTCTCAGGAATGCGAACAAATTCCTTTCTTCCTCTCTTTTCACAAAAAGTTCCGAACACAACACAATCAATCAAGGCCATTACCAATACGAAAAATAATAATATAATAATGATGAAAACTAAATTGTTACTGTTATCGTTTGATTTGCTATGGTACAGCCATATAGGGCCTATAGGCTAATTAATTTCACACCAATCCATCAATATGGTATAAAACAGATTCAAACATCAAATCAATTCCTAGTGGTTTGATTCTAGGGAAAATAAAACAGATTCAAACATCAAATCAATTTTTACCTACAATTTTAAAAACCCAATGTTTGTGCCAAAATCAAAAATTGGGAAAAGAAAAATAAAAAAGAAACCAACTTAGCTTAATTGATTTCGGTGTTGATGGATTATCCATGTAGAAAAAAAATCAATCAATTCCATATAGCTCTGCAGATACAGCTTCGTGCATGATAACGTATTGCAGTGGAAAATATAGAAGATAAAAGGCGGAGAACTATTGATTAGGGTAAATTATTTACATAAATATATTCCTTTATATATAAGTAGGAAGAAGACCCTAGACACTATACTAGGCCGCACATCCATGGGCTACAAGCCCTACAACAATTTTTAATTTTCCTTTAAATAGTTTTAATTGTTTTCTTTTTGGGCCTTCTTTTGTAAGACTGTTGTATATTTCTTTTTCTTTTTTTTTTGTATTTATTCTTTTTCCAATAAAGTTTGCTGTTTTAAGGAAAAAAAAATATAATAATTTTTTATTTCAATTGCTTTTTTTAATGGAGGGGTTTATAAGGTGAAACATTAAGGTCTAAATCAATCCCAAATATGTTTTGATCAGAAGAGATGCTCAATCTTCTTAATACCAAAAAGCTTGTGCCATAAAATAAACTCCCACCTGAATAGTTATCGGTGGGGAGAGGACCCCAACACAAAAAAGAGGAAATTGCATCTCACCTCCGATGAAAATATCTGTAAAACAAAGAATTAAGGGGTTAGGATTTCGAATTAGTGAAATAAACAATTTGGCAATGTTTTCCAGAAGTGTGTGGAGGTTGATTGAGAATTCTGACTCTCTCCTAGCTCAAGTCCTAAAAGAAAAGTATTATGCTGAATCCGATGTGCTAAATGCTACGTGCCCAACTACTGCTTCTTGGGCATGGAAATGCCTTCACCGCACTATGAGCAAGATTAAGCCTTTTATTGCTTGGGCGGTGGGGGAGGAAACTATGCTTCTTGGGCATGGAAATGCCTTCACCGCACTATGAGCAAGATTAAGCCTTTTATTGCTTGGGCGGTGGGGGAGGAAACTATATTGATCCTTGGTGTGACAATTAGATTCCAGGAAAAGGGACTACAACACCAAAAGCTAATGTTGAACCCGATAAAACTCTAAGGGTAATGGACCTGATAAACCATGATTTAAGAATTTGGGATACAACAAAATTGAGTGCCGTGTTTGATCAAACTTCCAAAGATTTGATTAAACAAATACCGCTTAGTTTGGAGGCTTCTAATGACAAAAGAATCTGGATAGGATGGCACCTTCTCTACTAAATCTGCATATTCAGTGCTTAGTGTGATTGGTGATAATACAAATGCAGATTTATGGACTTCTATATGGAAACAAAACATACCAGTAAGAGTGCAACTATTCGTATGGAAGGCCTTAAATGGAGCTTTACCTGTGATGGAGATTATCCACAAACGGATTCATATTTCAGATTCTCTATGTCTGAAGTGCAAGATGAAAACTGAAACAATTATGCACTCATTAGTCACTTGCAAAAAACTTGATAAGGTTTGGGCATTGATAAATGTTCAAAACCAGCAATTTCATAATCACACCTTCCATCAATGGATTCGGTTTTGGCTTCAAATTCATCCATACAAGGACTCCACTAACATATTAGAAAATTTCCCAATAATGGCTTGTTTAATTTGGTATATTTGGGATAATCGAAACGATATAGTTCATAATAATAAACAGGTGGAACCAGAAGCTATCATGGCAAGAGCTAAATCAATGTTGGTGAACCCAAACAAGACCCCGATTCTTCAAAAAATTGCTGCAATAACTGCAAATTTTACTGATTATGTGTGGCAGATTCCACCTATAGGATGTATTAAATTCAACACAGATGGATCTTGGAACCTAATTCGACAATTGGGGGATTGGAATAATAATAAAGGGATTCGAAACATACCTTTATTTATGCTGAATCCACTAATTTAGCTTGTTTCTCTGCAGAAGAAGCTGAAATACATGCGATTAGGGATGCTCTGAAAATAGCGTTGAGAAGAAAAGATGAGAAGATTATAATTGAAAGTGACGCGGCAGTGATTGTTGAGAAAATCAATAGTAAGAACTTCTTAGGAGATCAAAGAACTCATCACCTGCTTCAAGATATCAAATCCCTAACTTCAAAGTTTCAATCTCTAGTTTTAGTGTATGTTAATCGTAAAGCTAACAATGTAGCTCACGAGTTGGCCCAATGGGCTAAGTGTAAAAGTTGCCATATGGTGTGGTTTGTTCCACCGGTTTCTCTTTTCCCTTTCTTGTGTGCTGATCACAGGGGAAATTTGTGTAATGTTTGTATTTCGCTTATAAAAAAAAATGAAAAAAAAGAGATGCTCAATCCTAAGATAGATTACATGTAGTTCAATGGTGCAACCGTGCAAGTAATAGGGGTCATGTGGTCTGGTTATCATTCTAGACCAGGTTTTAAGTCCCGAATGGATTCATGGAATGCCCTTCTGACAGTTATTTTCGATTTTGAGCTTCTGGCCCTCTGGTCTTTTATGAAAACAATGAATCACAAATTATTCCTTCTTGTTTCTCTGGCCCTCTGGGCTTTTATGAAAACAATGAAACATAAATTATAATCCATTCTCAATGAACCATGTTTTAGGTATACCGGAAAATTTATGGACATATCAAATAAGGACACAAATGGATTATTAGATAGTAGTTTTAAAAACCCCATATTCATATATTTTGCTCAATGGCAAAAACTGCCTCATTTAAATTAAATAAATACAAGGAGAAAATTATAATTTTAAATTAAACAAATACAAGGAGAAAATTATAAGAAATTGTATGGGAGCCGAGTAACAAACTACGCTCCAATCCTTTTCCGAATGACCACTCCTAATCTATGGAAAAGGAAATTAGGAGAACCTAGGTGTTAGAACATTGCTCGATCGAAATCACAAGTATTGCTATCTCAAGCTTGTTGTCAAATTTATTTGTCAAAACTATATCTTGATTTCTAGTCTATAATTAGTTAAGTTTATTTCGGACTAGGATAGAAATGTGGTTGAGAAATAGAGGATCACCACAGTCATCATTGTATTCTCTCGTTTGAAGGAGAAGATTAACCGAAGCTTTTGGAGAACTTCATCAACAAAAGGTAAGTGAAGACTAAACAACCTTTATATATCTCAAGTTATATTTACTTTTCTATCATTTGAGACGATGTCACATAAATAAATAGACTAGTATGCATAGAAAAAAATTTCGAGTTGAGAACTAATTATCTAGTTAGCGGACTTCTCGAAATATAATGACTAAGCTTAATGAAAATTTGAGACGATGACCGCGAGATAAACCTTCCCAATGCCGCCAACTGTCTGTTAAACTTCTGCACATCCTTGATGGTGGCAGGTGAGGGCATTTTTAACTTGGCTTAGACTTTTGCTGGATCAAGTTCTATGCCTTTTCGCGAAACTATGTGGCCCAAGAACTTCGCCGATTCAACCCCAAAGATGCATTTTGTTGGATTTACCTTCATTTTGTATTTCCTCATATGTTCGAAGATTTTTCTCAAATCTTCCACATGATCCCTCGAATCTTTTGATTTAACAAGCATGTCATCTACATAAACTTCCAACTTAGTGTGTACCCATTTTGCGAATATTTTCTCCACCATCCGTTGGTAAGTTGCTCCTGCGTTTTTTAGTCCAAATGACATTCTTGTGTAGCAATACAATCCTCTGGGAGTGAAAAAAGTCGTGTGTTCCTGATCTTCCGCAGCCAACGGTATTTGATTGTATCCACAAGTACCCATCCATGGATGACAACCTTTTGTATCCAGGATGCCGGTTCTACCATCCGAGGGATGTTTGGTAGGGGAAAACTATCTTTGAGGCATGCGATATTCAGGTCGCTAAAATCAATACATATTCTTATACCATTGTTCTTCTTGGGCATGATCACCATGTTCGCAATCCAATCTAGATACTTCACCGACCTTATGATTCATTCATCCATCCTGTTTTGAAGTTCCTTATCAATCTGCTCATGATAATTCGTTGCGATCTTCCTTATTCGTTGTCTTATCGGCTTGATTGTCGGATCCAGCTCCAGTCTATGACATGCCACTCGTGGATCAATTCCCGACATTTCCTCCATGCTCCACGCAAATATGTTTCCATATTCTTTTAGCAATTCAACTAGCCTCGCTTATTCTTCTTCTTTCATTTTGGTCCCAATTTTTAGGATCTTGGGTTCATCGTCACTCCCCACGTTTATAATATCCTTTGTTGGTTCCACCGCGGCAAAGTTCAAGACTGGCTCCCCTAGTGGTTCTGGTTCCTTTATTGGTTTCTAAAGCTCTCCCTCCTCTTCGGATATCTCGCTGGGTATTGCCCATCCTTCTTTAGCTCTTGCCATGTATACCCGTAGCTCGTCCACGTTTTTCAACTCAAGCAATTTCTTCTTTCGTTCCCTCTTTCATTTCAATCTTCCTTCGTAATTCTCAATGTCCTTCTCGTCACATTCTTCCGCGTCCTTGCTATTTCCACGTATCTCGTCGATCCCACTGGTTATGGTAAATCGCAACAGCTGGTGGTAAGTCGATGCGACTGATAGGTGTAGAATACACCGTATTTAATATCTAGTATTTATGCTTTCTTTGCGAGTTTTCTTGTAAATTATGTATCTTATGTGTGCTTTTGAGTTTATTAGGTGCAATGGAGTCATTTGGAGCAAAAAGACCAATTGGAACTCGTTCAAATACAAGATTTCTACTTTTCATTGTGTAGAGGACGAGAAGATGAAGACGATGGCGAAAGAACGGAGTCATTCTGAGATCGTATGAAGAAGTTATGAGCAAAACAAGAACTCATGAGCAAGAAGGGCAAGAGTGTCATTTCACAGGCATGTGCTATCTGGAGCCAGTCACAGGTTAAGGGGATACTATTGGGTGGCCCGTATCCATTAGTGGGTGCCTGTGTAATTTTCTACTCTTACACAGCCATGGAAGTCAGAGAAAACGCACTTTTCAATCTTTCTCAGTTTCCAAATCAGAGAAAACAGTGGCGGATGAATCGAGCGCAACTCAGGTGGAAATAGGGAGAAATCGTGGTGAGAACGAGGATCTGCTTCTCATATTCGGATCGAGAAGAGGGTTCATGGTTTGAAGCAAGAAAGGGGATCGATCTTACCTCGAGTTCGGAAAGACAAGGAAATTGATCTTGTTGTCATGGATTTGCATCGGATATTAGGTGCTCGAATTGCAGAGATGATTGATAATAAGAAACCTAGAAAGGTTGTGTTTGATCTGAAATCGAGAATCGAATTGAAATCCGAAAAGGAGCAAAGAAGGAATCGAAATTAGGGTTCCCTGAAGTTTCAGATCGAGAGAAGTAGAAGATGGGTTTGATGTGAGCGTCTGTAGGCTCAAGAACAATGGGTATTGGACGAAATTGATGATGAATTCAGGGAAATAGATGAATGCTTAGGACTCTGGATTTTGAAGTTCTTTATGGTTATGGAGAAATTAGCGAGAGATGAGAGTTGTTGTGGTAAGCTAATGACGAAGAAATGAAGAACTTGAGGTGGATTCAGGGAGAAAGGCTGGTCTGTAAATGCAGCCGGAGTTAAGGGAGAAGGCAGTGACTTTGAGAGAATATGGTGATGATCGGTGATCTTCTGGTGCTGGTACCTGATGGAGGAGAGAATAATGAATCTTGGACTTAAAGCTCGTCGTGGCACTGTGGATACCGAGCAAGGGGAGGAAAGTGGTGAAGAAGTCTTTGTGATTATCGATGGAGGATCTTGGCTCGGGTCCTGGTGATAGGGAGATGCGGCGACAATAACAATGGGCGGTATTGCTTGCTGATCAGCAAATGGTGTTGGGTTATTCGCAGTGATCAATGGCAGAGTTGATGATGATGATGTGCGGCAATGCTTGGAGTTTTCTGAGCTTTCTTCAGGTTCGAATGGTTCAAATGGGATGTTGTTGAGGTTTGTCGTTGTTGGATTTCGAATATCTTTGGAAGAATGCTTGAGGCTCGATACATTGATACCTTAGTGGGCGAAGTTCGGGAAATTTTGATGGCAGAGACGATGGGGCAAGACAATGAGCATTCTTTGCTCGAGATATGAAGTGGCTCATTTATTCACAATGAGAAGCTTGATGTGAGTTGGGCACTAGTGGAAAATGGGCCATCCCGAGACATAATGAAACGACATAGATCAAATATTGAGAAACAACCACATATCAAAAGTCTTGCCGACTAGAGTCAAACGTCGTTCCAAAGATGACTTTGGCAGACTTCTACAACAACGCATTCGATCACGTACTTGACTTAAGTCAAGGTTGTCGTTTTTAGTATTGACTATGTTGACTTCTACAACGATATATGAGTAGTAACATTTCTTTGATAGATATTTTCGAGGAGGTATAATTATTTATTATACTTTCTCTTTCATTGTCGGTTTTATCTCCTCTTTTTCCTCTCCTTTTGGAAACTTCTCTGTCTTCTCTCATTTTCCTCTTGAGAAATCTTCTCTCTTATTTTCTCCTACAGACCCAAGATCCCTTTTTCTTGGCAGCTATAGATCGAAACCCTAACCGGTTTTTATCAACACAATTAGCCTCCAGGTGAATCAATTTTTGTATAAATTTTTCTCAAGTATGTGGTAGATCAATCATATCTTGCACAAACAACACCTAACGATGTTGTTTGATGAGGTTATGAATCGGGGTTGATGTTGTTTGATAAGGTTTGTGAATCTCTTCTCCTTACTCTCTCTTTTTGTTAGATTTTGATTCGGCCCGATTTGATGGTTGGATTTCCTTTATTTATTTATTTTTGTTAATCTGTGGGTTTCCCTTCTTTTTGATTTGTTTCCTCTAAAAGAAAATCAAAGAAAGTTAAGGTCTTTGAGTTGCAATTTCAGTATTGCACCATAGTTTTAGTTTCAATTGAAGAATCAACAAAAAATTTCTTTTAGAGAATAAATTTTGGGTTTTCAATTAAATTAAACCCTAGATTTTTTATAATTTGGGGGTTTGTATGGGTTTGTTTGGGGTTCGTGATGCTTCGTTATTTTGGTTTTCATATTGTAATGTGTTGGATGTTTTATTATCGATTGTTTTTGTTCATGTTCATTTCTGATTTGAGATGAGGGTTTATTATTTTGATCTCTAGGCTCTTAGCTTGAAATACTTTTAGTTTGTTTTAGTTCTCAAACTTTTTGGGTGATGAAGAATTTTTTACTTCATCATCAAATTCATTCTTATTCACGATGTCATGAATCTTTGGGTAGTATTAAGTTTGATATGTGATGATTCTTATTCCTAGGTTAGGTTGTTAGTTTTTAAATTCAACTATTTTCTTAACATTTGGGACTTTAAAGTAGCTTAGTCATATCATTTATGTTCTTTTAAGCTGTTGTTGATTTTGTTTATTTTTTGTTACATTCATGAAATCTAGCATACAAAAACATCTGAGCACGAGATTAAGATACGAGGATAAGGAAGGTGATTTGGATGCTCATAGGAGACGTACGAGTGGGAGTAAGGTGACCGCCATTCCCACCATAGTCTTTTAATTTTTGTTTTCTCAACTTTTGTTTCTTATGCATGTTATATGGTCCAAGCACGAATAAATTCTTGATCATCATCTTGATTAAAATGAATTTGAATCGAATACAAAATTGATGAGACCGCAACTCGAAAATGTGAAGAGCATGGACATGCCATTGTTGATTAGTGCCGACCTTTGAGTAACTAGATGCGGTCGTGATACAGTTGTGCGTTGTCATTTTGACAAAGAAATGAGATATATTATATTGGTCACTCGTGCCTTGTAGATTGAGTAACTAAATTAAGTCATGCAACCGGGCTGGTGTGTCTAAATTTCATCGTGGTATTCATGGATGATGTCCATACTAGGTAGCATATTGCTCTAACCAGTCCACATCATTTCAGAAGATTAAATACCGATTGTTCCAATATTAGCCACATCAACGAGTGAATGGAGCCGTTACGAACATGAAGATTGTTGCTACTGAGACGGATAGTCTGATGTGAGAAACTAAGCATTTCTATGGTAAATCCTTGGATCCCCGTTTCTCACAGATTTTTTCTCTTGATTTTAGGATTACAAATCGAATGTTTTGATTTTAGTGTTGTTGATGGAGTATTCTTTGCTGAAGTTAATAAATGTGCACTTTTATTATATTTCGCAGAGTAAATGCTTCCCCACAACTCTTTGGAAAGGGCTTGGTTTGAAAAATATAAGTATACCTTGGTCCTTGATAATTAAATTACAGTGGCTTAAGTATTAATATATGTATGCACAATTTTATATTGATATATAAGTATTAATATATGTATGCCTTATATGTCTCCAGGTCAACATAAAAACACAAAGGGTTTTGTTAGGTTGATGAGGGAATGCGAGAGTAATTGACAAGGATGAAAAGGTTGGAATGTAAGTCTAGTTTGCAATTAGTAGTTAATTTTAGTCTAATTAATCTCTAATTTATGAAGTTTCAATCACATTGTTCATTTATTTCTTTATGTGTTTTTTCTAGGGTGTGGAGCTTGATTTCATCTATTCAAGTGATGGTACGCATACACATTGGGATAACAATTACCAAGCTGCTCTCATCTTGAGTGTGCCCAAACCTGGAGAGGAAACCAAGAGACCCTAAGGGCATCTGCATTTCCAAGTACCTACCTTAAGGTGATGACATGCTCATAATATAGTTTTGTTTATCATTTTGTTAAGTCACTTGCATCATAGAATTTAAACGTTCCCATCTTTTTGTCTACATAGCTGGCAATTGTAAATGCAGGGTGGTGGCAGATCTTTGGCTAGGGAACCCATTGCAAGAGTTGCAGCAGGAGCTCTTGCCAAGAACATCTTAAATCTATATTGCAGAACTTAGGTGAGTCTATTATATATTTATATTCATTGTTGAGCTTAGTGTATTGGCATGATCTTCTGTGAACTGATTTATTTGCACTCCATGCTTTAGATACAAAGAAACATACTCACTGGGCAATCTCCATTTGTTGTTTGTTCGATGCATGCACTTGCTGTTTTATAAGCACTTTTGACTTGGCCATAGTCGAGCTAATATCTCAATATTATGTTATTACCTCATTTTCATTGTTACTGACCTATCAGTACTTCATGTTAACTGCAGAGATCTTTGCTGCAACTTGTTAGGGGGGCAATTCCTTCACACCTTGGCAAATTTTACTGATACTGAAAAAGTGGAACTCTATTGATTTATACATATACAAGGTGCTGTATTTTTGTATTGTGAGTCTTACTACTTAAGTGGCTTTACTTTAGATAACTATGCCGAGACTTAATGTTGGAAGTGGCAGCCGATTTCGGTCAGCAAGTAGCTGGCCTGGCTACCTTGCCCAATACTGTTACAGGTGCACCCTTTTGCAAGTCCACGCAGTTTTGCTAATCCAGGTTCAAGGAGTGAATATCTTCGGTGATGTTGACACCTTTTGTTTGCTGTAGGTATGTTGTTCTGGAATTTTCCGCTTGGAAATGGCAGCTGATCTCGGTCAGCAAGTTGCTGGCCTGGTTCCCTTGCACAATACTATTACAGGTGACACCCTTACGCAAGTCCACACAGTGCCTCGCTAGTCCAGGTTCAAGGAGTGAATATCTTGGTGATGTTGACACCCTTCGTTTGTTGTAGGTCTGTTTTTCTGGAATTGTCCGCTCGGTTCATCATCCTGGATCTCGTTTGCTGGTTTTAGCTGTCTTTATGAACTTTAGAATTTTGGATTTGATTTCTTATTTTCTTTTGTGGTTCTGAACCTGAGTGTAAACTGAATTCAGATATAAATTATATAACCAATACAATGAGTTTTTATTTAAATGGCCATTAGAATTTTTAAATCCAAGTTTTATTTCAGGGTGATTCGACTCAGTTCAGATTTATCTCATCTGAGTCAGAAACCCCGGAAGTCATCGAGATCTGACCCTGGATTCAGCTGAATTTCTACTTTTTTTTTTATATTATAAAATTAAATCTACAACGCAATCCAAGTATAGTAACTAGTGACAGCTTGGAAGTATCGTAATTATGAGTCAACTTTAAAGTGTCGTTCCACAAAAAGACACTAAATCTACGGCACTTTCAGCGGCAACTCTAAACTGTTGTATATTCGGCTAATACGACACTTTTCAACTATCTTAAAATGGCTTTTTTCCACTAGTGAGGTTGCTATCGTGAAAAGGTGATGGAGAAACGAGGAGCTGTCGACTTGTGGTGTTCGAGTCGGAGTGATGCTCGAGAGCTAGAGAAGAACTCGAGGAGGAGGATGGTCTCTGCTTGCTAGTTGTTTGGTCTCAATGGAGTTTGTTGTTTATGGAATAATGGTAGTAGTGATGGAAGAAAATGACGATGCTACTATGGAGCTGCAATTGCAGAGCTGTAAGCACTAATGGAGTATGTGCTGCCTGTGAGTTAAAGCTACAGGGCCTGAGGTAATATTGCAAGGTGCTGATGCTGTTGGAGGTAGTGCAGCTGAGGAACTGCAGGTGGCCTGGGAGCTGAACTGGCAATGGTGCTGTAATGGGTTATTGGTTGCTATTGCAGTGCAAGAATGATGCAGTGAATGTGGAGGATATGGAGCTATGGCAATGGAGGAGCTGAAACTGCAGGGAATCAATGCAGCTGGTGTTGCAGTGCAAGCAAGCCAGTGATGCTGAAATGGAGATGAAGCTGTGTATGGGATGCTGCAATCGGATGATTCCTGGGTTGAGATGGCTGATGAGGTTCAGGTGGTAATGACTGTTGGATGGAATTGGCAGAGTCATAAGAATCAGTTTTTGTTGCATTATAGCACTGAAGTTGTAGGCTGGGAACTCAGATTGCAGAAGCTGGAGTGAGCTGTTGGCTGAGGAACTAGAAGATGCTGGTGGTGGTTGAGCTTAATGGGTTGTATGAAGTGAAGGAAATGGTGAGTGCCGCAGGTTACAAGAAATGGGTTCTGGAGCGGAATGTGTGATGGCCGAGTTAGTGGTAGGCGGCGGTTATGGTTTCGATGAGAGCGGGGGAGAGATTGCAGTCAATGGGAGATGGAGCAAGTGATGAATCGAGTGGGTTTAGGCAAATTTGAGGCATTGCAGTGTAGGTGGTCCAGTGATGATTGAAGTATAGAAGCGTGTGTCTTCCTTTGTTGGTTGCGAGGCTGCGATTCAAGAGTAAGCAATGAAATGATGTCAGGAGGTAATGGAGTTGTTATCAAGGGTGAGATTATTGCATGAAATTGCAAGAGAAAGGTGATGCAAAGAATAGGGCCGTGGAAAGTGCGGGCAAGACAAAGCTGCGAGATGTGGATACATGGCCATGATGGCCGGAAGTTCACCGGGTGCCGCACAATGATAGTGAAGCACATTGCAGGCACCGTGCAATGGCCGAGCCAAGAACCAGCGACTTAGACCACGACTCGGAGTCCGATTAGCTAACCCACTCGGTGACCGAGAACCTGACTTAGACCCGACTCACCCGACTTTCGGTCGTGATTGGACCCGGTTTGACTCAGTGGACTGACCCAGTTGACCCGGCCGTTCTGACCCGTTGACCGGTGACCGGTTTGACTTTGCCGGTCACCTGAGGCATTTTCCGGCGACTTTCCGGCCAAGTTCCGGCCACAATCCCAGCTTTTCCGGCGAGCGTTTTTGGGACAAAATTTCTACACGGGTTTCTCTCCATGGTGGGCCGGGTGAATTTCCAACTAATGGACTTTGAAGACAAAACCTAGTTTTGGAAGGAGAAAAAGACTACAAAAGGGAAGACTTCTACAATTTGTTGGGACACGACGTTTGATTTTTATCTTTGCCTCTACTTTGTTTTCTAGGGTTTTATAACCATGAAGTCTTTTCTCTTTCTTCTTGTTATGAACTCCATGAATATGAGTACCTAAGTTTATTGTTGGTTATGGAATAGTTGGATTTCACAAAGCATGATTCTTTGATTCAATATATTAGTTTTGTCTCATATTTATCGTTTGCAATTCTCTGAAAATATTGTTTTATGATTGATTGATTGTTTTGTCAAGTTGCAAATTGGTAGAACTTCTAATCACATCTATTGCTAGTTTAGGGTTTATTATACGCAAAAGTGATATTCCTTGGATACAAGTAGCATAATATGATTATAGTTTGTAGTGATATATTCTTATGATCATATGTGAATCGTAACCTTTGTTAAATTGAATTAGTGCGCTTTCCACGTTCAATTGCTTTGATTGGCCACGATTTCATAGAACTTAATGCATCTAGGGAATTAAACTTGATTAGTGCTTTTACACGTTAGGTTGTTCCTTTAGGTAAAATTCATATTCGCATCTTTTAATGTGTTTGTTGATGACAAGAGGACATTATGGGATATACTTGCGATCAAGGTATTCTAGGGTCTTTGATAAAAGTTGAGATTAAAATATCAATTCTAATTATTGTGTTGAAAACATGTTTGTGAATGAAAACGAAATCCTTAACCAATACTTTCTCATCCTTGATTTGATTTGTTTACTTTTCTTTATTTGCTTTTATTTTATTTTAGTTTATAAAATCACAAAACCCAGTGTTATTTTTAGGAAACCATAACAATTTGACAACCTAGACCTCTCTGTGGGATCGATCCTTTCTTGCCCTTGCTATATTTATATTTTGAGTAGTAAGAAAGTGTAATTTATTTTTGACGCTTACGACCGCGGTCAGCGACTCTTTTTATCCCATGAATCCATGGTCTGCCTATGAGAACATTGTAGGGTGACTCCACGTCCACTACACATACGGTAACCTCCGTTTCTAATTCCCACGCGAAGATCTTCACACATATCTCGCCTTTTTGTTTTGTCGCCACCCCGTTGAACCCGTAAAGCGTGTATGGCGAAGGCACCATGTCAGAATCCTCATATCCCAAAGCTTTGAATGTATGATAAAAAAGGACATCCACTGAGCTTCCCATGTCTATTAGAACCATGTCCACAACCCAAGTTTTTTTCTTTGCTACGTAGTTCTTTTCTTTCTGACGAGTGTTTACGAATGGTAAAGGTGATTACCAATGAATCCATATGTTGGATTCCTCCTTCTGGTGCATCCTATGCCGAAAATAATATGTCTCGCTTTTGCCATTCTTCTAGAGGCTTTTTATTCTCCACTGGGAATATCTCGTTCCCTTCACTGTCCACCTTATATACCCTTGAGAGCACATTATCCTGGAAGTTGAGGAAATCTTCCTTCGAATGTACTATGAAATTGCAGCTGAACAACTTCCTTCCCTGGTCTATATTGACTTGGCGTCGTTCTTCCACGTTCCCATAATAATGCCATAGTGGTGGTGGTAATTCCAGGTCCTCTACGTAATGTGAGAGTTTCTCCTGTTCAATGAGGCTAAGTATGGTTTTCGTGACACTCCAGCAATTTTTTGTATGGTGTCTGTGAAAGCGGTGATATCTGCAAAACTCATGACTCCTATTCCCCGGGGTTGGTTCTCTTCCCAGATTCGGCGGCGCCGGGATCTCCTCAGTCAGTATCAATTCCTCACATATCCTTTCCACGGCTGTGTTAAGTTTTGGGAGTTCTAATTATGTCCATGCGTCTACCCCCGCTCGCCCGTTGGCTTTACGTTCTTGGTGGTGTCCTTGGCTTTATCACTTGCGGCTTTCGATCATTTCGCAATGACTTTTCCTTCTTTCGGTCAGCCCGGCTCAGCTCTTCTCCTGACGTTGTTTTCATCCCTGCGTGAATCATAGCGGTCAGCATGACTTTCTCCTTCATCCGTTGCAAATTATCTTGCCTTTTCAAAGTTCCCATCTGAATTCTCAATCTTCGTATCTCGTGTAAGATTTCATGGTCCATGATCCGTCTTACTGATTCGTCAAGGTCTTTTTCTCGCCCCTTGCCATTGCTTTCATCCTCGCGCCTCCTTCCCTCTTCGTATCTCAGCTTATGATTTTCATCTCTCGCCTCCACTAGTAGCCTCCTTAGGTCTCTTTCCCGATCATATCCTTCTAGCAACAATCTTTTCAGCATTCCTCGTTCGTCTTCTTCCTCGTAATCTTCATAAGGACCTTCCCTCCGATATAGGGTCATTTTCAGAGATGAAGTTGTTATCGTTTCTTAATTAGCGCCCTCTTCTTGCGAGATACCAACCTCCATTTTACTGCCACGTTCGTATTCTTCTCGTTTCGCCTGGCTGCCTCGTTTTGCAGTTCCCGTTTGCCTTTCTGACTGGTACTTTACTCGCATCTTCTATTGACGGAGTGTCTTACTCGGTTCCATCGATATTATGTCCTTATTAGCACCGTTCCTATACACCTCTTCCCGATTCGTTTCTCATTCCGTAATAGCCCCGGATTTCACGATTCGCACAGGTCCCATCATGGATTCATCTTCTACGCTCGGCTCGCCTTTTCGTTGCCTTATGATGTCTCGTATTTCATCTGCTATGGGCACCTCTCCTTTCTCTCCTTCCTTCCGAGCCTCCAACCGCTTGCTCCTTCTCACCACCGTTAGGGGTTTCGCTTGTGTTGCATTTCCTGCCATCGTTCAATCCTTCTTTGAATCGACTTTTGATCCGCCTCACCGACTTTCTCTTAGGATCTTAGATCTCGAGCTTGAATAAGTCACCAAATCTACGAAACTTTTCTACACAAAACAATTCGCCTGAATTTCAATTTATTATGATCTCAAAATGGTTTTACTTTCTCTCAAACTCCTAGACGAGGATGAATCCCAATCCCTATTTCTAGCGCCAAAATGTAACTATTGAAAATCCAGTAGTACACCCAAAAGGAAAGTAACCAAGATCTAAGACATGTTAAGTAGTATAAACTAGAAAATCTTTATTGATGAACCAACCAAAGAAACAAAATAGAAGTTCTCGAATACAAGGAAGCCCTAATCTCACTCTCTCCGTTTAGCCCCCCTTTGTCCCTTGTCCAAGGACCTCTATTTATAGGCCAATCAACCTAGTGATGTACAACTCATTTTACTTCGATGCGTTCTCGCGGAGATGCTTTATAGTTCGCCATGAGACCATTTTCCATAAAGTTTTCCCGTTGTTTCGCTAACAATTATGGGTGCTGTCGGGACAGCTGTCTCTTTTCTTGCCCGATAATTTACTTACTTCGCGAGGTTATCTTTTTAGCCAAGTTAGCTTATTTCGCCCGTCTCTACTTAGTGGTTTGTATCTTATAGAGTACTCCATTGACCCTTCGTAGCTCCTATTCTCCTAGTGGGTTACTTCGTGGTTGGTATCTCGCACATGGCTTTTACTTCGTCAATTAGTCAATAATGGCGACTCTGACTTGATTTGACAAGTCACTGACGAAGATTTTCGGGACACGGTACAAGATCTTTTGGCCGGATTCTCGCGTCTTCCCTAGGTCCACGCGGCGGTTCGTATTTTGGTATCTACAAGCTTAGTGGAGGTACTCTAGATTTCTGTCGGTGGAAATAATAAATACGATCTTGTTGGAGGTAGTCTAGGAGGAGTACTCATGAAAGTAATTGTTGTACGCATGACCCTAATGACACTCAACCACAAAAAGCCGTCGTGTGTACAAAAATGACGCAGTAGATACTTGCGAAGAAGGGCAGAGTGAGGACCATATATCCCCATCATCCCAGATAGGTAGTTAATGTTTCAGATTTCTCTAGAATAAGAATATTCGGTTGACTGGAAACCAAGTCTTCCAAATCAAACGAAACAGGATTCTGTTATAAACCCTTCTACTCATTAGTTTGATCATCATCATCAGCCAAAAACACTATAACTCTTCTTTTAAAGATGTCGCAAAGTGTTAACTTTTCCACTGATACTTTACTAGTATTATTGCCATTACTGTTGGTTTCATCTTACAGTGTTGTTCTTTATGCATATGATTCTTCTTTTCCTTACACTCATTCAAAACAACATTTACAAGTAGAACAAGAAGTAGATGCTCTTTTGAAATGGAAATCCACCCTTGTTAACCAAAATCATTCACTCCTCTCTTCTTGGAAGATGAATTCTACTGTGATGAGTACAACGAGTCCATGCAAGTGGTATGGAATTTCTTGTAACAATGAGGGAAGTGTGGATGAAGTGAACATAGCAGGTTTGGGTTTACAAGGTACACTCCATAGTTTCAATTTCTCATCTTTCTCCAGCTTTGTTAGTCTTGACTTGAGTCTGAACGAACTCTCCGGAACCATTCCGTCCCAAATTAGTAATCTTCCAAAACTCGCTTACCTTGATTTTTCTGTCAATAAGCTTTCTGGACATATTCCTCCCGAAATAGGTTCTCTCATAAGTCTGCGTTACTTAAACCTTTCTCAAAATCAAATCAGCGGATTCATCCCTCAAGAAATTGGCAAATTACATTTTCTCACCTTCTTAGCCTTGTCCAAAAACAATTTAACTGGTTCAATCCCCACTTCTTTAACCAACATGAGTAAGTTAGTGAATCTTTTCCTATATAATAACCAGCTTTCTGGCATTATTCCTCAAGATATCGGAAGCCTACGTTCTCTTAAAAGCTTCAATTTGTCCTCAAACAATTTCACTGGTTTAATCCCTACTTCAATCTGCAATTTAACCAACTTGACCATTTTATCTATTTTTGGAAATGATCTTTTTGGCATCATACCTCGGGAAATTGGTAGGCTAACGTATCTTGCTAGCTTAAATTTGTTCAAAAACAATCTTAAAGGCTCAATCCCTGCTTCTTTAACCAATTTAACTAGGTTGGACACTCTTCGGCTACATGAAAATCAACTTTCTGGTACCATCCCTCAAAGTATTGGAAAGTTGAAGTCTTTAACTACCTTGTATTTGTCCCAGAACCAACTCACTGGTTCAATCCCTGCTTCTGTGGGTAATTTGAGCAATTTAGTTGTGTTATCTCTTTCTCAGAATCAATTAACTGGTCCATTACTGATACAAATCAACAGACTAACACAGTTGAAGTCGTTGTATTCGAGTAAGAACAAGCTTACTGGTGCAATCCCTGCTTCTTTGGGTAATTTGAGTAATTTAATAGATATAAGTCTTTTTAACAATCTCTTAACCGGGTCGTTACCAATAGAATTGAGCAATCTATCCCACTTGAGCGTGGTAGCTTTAAATAATAATTCACTTTCTGGGATAATACCTACTAGTATATGGCGTTGTGTCAATCTTTCATATATGAATCTCGGCACCAACAATTTCACTGGAAACATTCCAAATGAGATTGAAACAGCTGGGAAATTGAAATATCTGTTATTAAATGACAACAATTTCTACGGAAATCCTCCTAAATCCATCAGTAAGCTTCAATACTTGGAAGTTCTCGACTTAGCGAATAACAAGTTCGAAGGTAATATACCCACTGAGTTCTGTTCACTAGGTAACCTTCGGATCTTTTCATTAAGGTCTAACAAGTTCAATGGGTCGATCCCTGAAGAGATTGATAACTTGCATCAACTCCGTATTCTGGACTTATCACAAAACAATCTTACCAGTCTAATTCCTAGAAAAATAGGGAACATGGAGAAGCTAACACGTGAAATTAATGAAATATCCGCGAATGAAAGAGATGTCTTCCGGTCTGTGCTAATGAAGATGATGATCAAAGGGAACCGCGTCGACATTGCAATATTTTACAGTTATACCTCTGCAATTGATCTATCGTGCAACAATCTTGAAGGAGAAGTTCCAAAAGAGATAAGTTTATTAAAAGGACTTTATATGCTTAATTTATCCCACAATCATTTCTCAGATAATATCCCTGTAAATCTCGGAAATATGTCTAGTTTAGAGTCTTTGGATTTAAGTTTCAATCATTTATCAGGACATATCCCACAATCTTTGGCGTCAATGGACTCTCTTGGATTTCTGAACTTATCTTACAATAAGTTAAGTGGTAAGATTCCAACGGGAGATCACTTTGAGACTTTGAGTTTGGATGGTTCATCTTTTCTTGGAAACGATCTATTGTGTGGATCCCCTACGGATAAAGTTTGCAAGGGTGCCAATACTAGTGCTGGTGATATTCCGAAAATTGAAGTTGAAGAAGATGATCACGAGATTACAGATGAAGATCTGTTTTTTTACGGTGTTATTGCTTTGGGGTTTGGAGTTGGATTGTCGGGTTTGTTCATGATTCTGCTTCTAAAAGAGAAATGGTGGTTTGAGTATTGGAAAACTATTGATTCTGTTGTTATTAGTATAATCGATTGTATCCGCAAAACTTCATATTAATAAAATAAAATTACTCTTGTTTTTGTTTATGAAGGCGCAATTGGGGGATACTCAAAGTTAAATGGAGTTGTATATTTTGGTTAAGAGGTATCCCCCAATTGTGCCTTCTTGTTTATTGGTTAGAATACCAACTTGTTCATGAAAGAGTTCATAGTACTGCGATATTGATAGATATTTGTATTGGGTTTTAAGTTCGATTAATGCACTATTACGATATTCTACACTAAATGGTTTGCCCGATCCCATGAAGCTAATTTCACTGAATAAATATCAGCCCGGAGAATAAATTTTTCTCAAAACTGCCTTGGAATCCTAGATAACAAAATTCATAAAAAGTCAACTAAGGATGGGAGATGAAAGATCTTTTTTTTTTCCAGATACAAAATGATAACGAAAATTGATAGTTGCACGTACTTTAGTGTTATATCCTCCAACTACACTATTATTCTTCCTTACAAAAATGTCGATGAAAATTGATTATTTCCCGTATGTTGTTATACCCATTAATTAAGCTCATTCATCTTCACTGTGATAAATTCCACAATTTTGACAAGCTTGCGCTATCCTTGACAGATTCTACATCAGCCCTATACCATCAACTAAAAGATAATAAGAATATGTTGTAAGAGCTGAACATGGAACGAAATGAATATTTGATGAATGATGACTTTTGAATTAAAATTTTGCAATTTTGATTTGAAGACATACTCTTCTTAACCATTTTCTATATTAAGATGGAAATGTCTCAAATGGAAATAATATGCAGGGAACATGATGTAGGACATCCGTTAGATTTATGATTTATATTTTATTATTATTGTTAGAGCTTAATTAATTTAGAGTAGTATTTCTTATTTTTAGAATTACTTATTTTTAATAATTATTTAATTTTAGGACGTTATTTATTTTAGGGATTTCTTATTTTCCAAGTTTGAGTCTTAGAGTTATTTAAATAGGAGACAAGTCCTATGTAAGAAAACACATTATTACCAATCAATATTGAGTTTTCTCACACTTCCGTCCTGCATTAGAACATTATTAAGACGATTAGATCCGGTAGTCGTTGATCATCATAGAAATTTAGAATCACGTCACGTTGGGAGAAATCGCCCTTGTTAACGTATTTAAGATGATTATCAACGAAAGAAACGTTTGAAACGCTATAATAGATTTCTAACAAGCATAGAGCCATTAGAGAATTGAATGAAATTGATGAAAAAAACCATACATAAACTAACCAAAAAAATGGTCAATTAACCCAATAACGACAATTCTGAGGTGAAAAAAACATGTAAAATTTGATACTGTTTAAATGGACGAGAATATAAAATAGCCGGGATGTAAACAGTTTCATCCTACCCATTTTCAAATATTCTTTTTTATTTTTAATTTACATCAGGATGCATCCAGTTTTACCCTCGCTAATTTTTAAGTTTAAGCCAGTATGAATCCAGATTCATTCTTGCTATTTTTTTGGAGTCCATTTCACCCATACTAATTTTTACTCATCCATTAGAACCATGTTTTAAAAATATTTGGACAATTGACCCAATTTACCTAAACTAACTTACAAAATACTTATATGTTTTATTAAAAACTATTTTGTAATTATTTTCTTATTATATCCAAATCTGCTTAGAAAATCTGAATACATCAGATTACATCCAGCAGTTTCGGATTAGGATAACCAAGTATTGAAGATTTAGTTTCAGTAAAAAAAAATCGGAAGAGAGAAGAAAAAAAGAAAAAAACTATGCAGGGAGTTTCTCGGAAAGGAAAATTCAAATGGCGTTGATGACAAATAGTTAGTGAGGGTAATAGTTGTTCGTTTCCACTAGGGGCATCTCCGAATAGGTAATAAAAAACTCCCGAGATGATTTAGATTTCGGGAAAATTGCATACTTCCAATGAAAAGTTTGGACCATAAAGAAAAATAAAAGATGAAATTTAAATAATCCGAAAGGAAATTATTAGAATATGGACATCTAACTCAAAACCAATTGGCAATAAGTAGAGAGGCCAAAGTATTATAAACCGCAGAGAGATTCTTTGGAAAGAAAATAAGTAATATTAGTGAGAGAAAAATATTAATTGCAGTCACTGAATCCATCTACAGAACATCATGCAATCTTTTTCGGAAGTAGAGCCAGGAAGTATAGTCGTGTTTCGATATGCATCATACAACTGGCCCCTCAGAGTATTTTTTGAGATGGTCAAATGAACTAAACAGAGTGTATACATGTCTCTCAAAGAATAAGAAGAATGGTAGTAGTAGTCCCACTAACCCTTGTAGTCCTCTTACTCTGATTGAGCAAAAACCGAGGGATTTTAGATTGCCCAGACAATGTGGAATTAATGTGGGATTAATAATATCAACACGCCCCCTCTGGTGTAGCCTCGTTGGGTCTAACACATGGAACAATTTTTTTTCGGGTGACACAGGGTAAAGGCACGGTCAAATGACTCGTCGATACCATGTTAAAGTATGGGCATCCAACTCAAAACCAATTGGCAATGAGTGGAGAGGACCAAAGGACTATAAACCGCAGGATCTTAGATTGCCCAGACAATATGGGACTAACGATCTTAATATGATGTTAGAGAATGAGAATATACGCACACCTACCAGAGGTACAAAAGAAAAATAAAAGATATAATTACATGAGCAAAGAATCCTAATCCTTCATGATTGAACTTGTACACCCAGTGGAGAAAAAGGTGGTCATGCATTTCAGGAACATTGCCACAAAGGATAATTTTAAGAAAACTATCAATCTTAATTTGGTTTATTGATTATCTGAATGATAACTTTTGGGCTTGTTTCTGCTAGCCGCGGAATGTCATATATCTGTGGTTCATATACTAGAATACCGGGATCCACAAACGTGATACTTTGAGGTTTATATAGGCAAGATGAATCAATGTACGTTATTACCTACGAAAAGTGCCACCCTAACTCTCGGAAATGGGTTCCCAAAAAGTGCCCACCTTAACTCCAAAACCACCAAAAATGCCACTATATGACATTTATGCCCCTAACGATGAGAGGACCCAAGTAGTTCACTATTATTTCTAACTTTTAAAAACTAAAATAAGTGATTTCCGGTGTGGTTTTTCCGTGCAAGGTTCTTGAAGAAAGGGTCGGGACTCTTTACTGGACCTTATGGTTTTATTAAAAAAATATTAGAATTTGAATAAAAAATTAAAAATCAATTTTTTTTATTTGTATTTAAGTATCAGGATCCTGTGATAAAGGTCAAGACTCTTTACAGGACCTTAGTGGACCTCAGAAAAAGCCTTTCCAATGAAAATAAAAATATTAAAGTAAGACATTTTTTTATTAATGTTTTATTATCAAGTCCGATTAAATGTCCGGACTTCTTACTGTAGTACTCTTAGGATAATATTAAAATAACCTTGTTAATGGAATTAAATAAGGTTTCAAGTAAGAGCATCAAAGTCAAGACCTTTTCGATCCATGGTGGGGACCTTTTCTCCACCAGGCCATCTAGGCGCCAGGTAGGTGACAAGTAGGATGATCAAAGTCCTGACCTTTATATTCCAGGGTGAGGACCTTCACATTACTCCACCCCTTACACCTCCATTACACAACACAATCGTTGTGAGATATGTTTTATTTAAATATTTTTTTAAAATATAATATTAAAATCTCTCCTGTTATTGGTTAATTTGGGCGGCTATAATTGCCGTGTGTAAACTTTCTATTGGTCAATTTGCGTGGCACCTTTCAATAAATCTTTACCCTCATTCGCTCATTGTTATTTGTTCCTGCTCTTTCATCTTCTCGAGGTTCTACTGCTCTATCAGGAACACCTCTTCTTATTATTCTTGCTCTATATCTTAGTATTCTTTCTTCTTCTTCTTTCACCATCTTATACTACTTTTCTTGTCTTTTTTATAGTGCTCATATCATGACAGCTGCTACACCATGAAAGCTAGGTTTTATATTTTACTAATCATCCAACTGAGATGGAGAAGTAATGAGCTATATATAGTGTTCAATAGGTGAGTTTAACTTTTAGCTCTTTCAAATTCGACATTAAATTTTGGTTAATTTCAAGTTCAAACTCAAAGTTAGGGTTTTTAAATATGTATTGGGGATTTATTCAACAGGATCTTTATTGATATAGTTTACAGTGAAATAAGGTATGGGTTATCTTTAATTTTGTGGTTTGGTAACTTAATTTATGTAGGGATCATGAAACAGGATGATCTTAATTTTGGCCTCTGTTTATTTAGGATGTGTAAACTTCAACTAAATTTTTTATGTTAAAAGTATTTTCCTTGTTAGGTTTTCGGGAAAATATTTGGTTGAAATAGGCCGTCAATATTAGTCTGTTTTCATTGTTGTTCACTTAGTATTTGTAATCAAGGGTTAAGTTGTGTGATTTCAATGTTATGATGCTTTAGTTCAGTTTTTGCTTAAGAAGTTTATATCACTGATAGTATGTTTTGCGAAATGCAGTTGCTTTTAGAACCCTAATTTGTCGTCGACATAATGATAAGTAAAGTTGTTCTCATCCATTACAATGGTGAGTGGGTGCACATAGAAGGTAACGACGACTACAAAGGTATCATACATCTTGCGGGGGTACCTGATAAGTACACTTTGGAGGATGTGAAGAAGAGAGCAATGGATGCTTTAGGTTTCTTGCAGGAACCTTGTTTTGATGTGTATGAAATCATAGATGTCCTGGGAACCACATAGAAGAGATTATAAGTACTAGAGATTTTTCACAATCAAATATGGAGAAGAAGAAAAAGTAGAAATTCCTCCCCTAACTCCCAAAACAACAACTAGAGATGACAGCGGATCCAAGATGCTTCTCCACTCCATTGACCCCTTTTAACAACTGGAATCGAGTTCCGGTGAGGATTATCACCCAAGAATGAGGCCCTAAAGGGAGATGGTGGTGTTAAAGGCACGTTAATTTCTCCCATTTATTTTGTACTTTTGTATTATGTTTGTCGACTAAATAGTCACACTAATGTTGAATGTTTTATTTTTTGAGTGAGTACTAGCGGTCCAAAGGCTAGAGATGTCTTGAACGAAGAATGACTCCATAAGACAAGAAACTCTGTTGTCTTCTGATGCGCCGTCAACTCCCGGCGCGGTTCGGTATTCCTAAACCCCAAAGGAAATGAAGTACAATGATCATGTGTAGGTTACACTTTCCAAAGCAAGGGGGATTTGAAACTTATACTTGCAATAGCCAAAGTAAAAAGAAATTTTGAGTACACAACTTTTAAATCCGATAGTGGAGGTTTATTGCCCAATGGAAAGACAAGACATGCAAGTGGCATCTGAATGGTTCCCTTATGGTGGGTTTGTTTGCAGAATTCACAATTTCAAGGATTTATAATCCCATGGGATTACAAATTCTAGGATTTATGTGAATCCCTCGTGTGTTTGGTAACTCAGTTAAAATTCCTAGGATTCATGAGATTATCTTGTTTTAAAGTCCATATATTGTTTGACATTATCTTAGAATCTTAAAATTGTATATATATGACATTTAGAGTTGAAAAAAGTGGGTCCATAAATCCTTTGAGAAGTTTCCTAGCAAATCTTAGGGGAGGGGAGGACTCCATATGGAGGATTTGCTGGAAAAGTAATTCCCATGGGAAACGTTATTCCAGGGATTTGGGAAACCAAACGTACCGAGGGAAACGTAATTCCACCAAATCCCCTGGCCCCTTAAATTCCACCTTTACAATTCTGCATCCAAACCCACCATTAGATTCTTGCGGGTGTTGGAGACTCACAGTCGCAGACGATGTGCACACTTGTAGTAGTAACAGAAGGAGTGACCCTGAATTAAGAACCAAAGCGGTCTCTGCAGGAATTGCTGAGCTTTTCAAGCACAAATTCAAAGAATTGGATGCAGCCTTTACCCCCAAACAACTGGTTAATGAAATAAAAGGGAATATAAGGTGGTTATCAATAACCGGCTGGTGAACAGCCGCTTTTAAAAGCGTGGTATGGAAACTGATCAAAGGTATCCTCGATGAATCGTATTTTTTCGTTGGTACATGCTTGAAATGTTCCTAACATGGGTAGCATTGCCGTAATCAAATTTCAAAGGAATGGGTGAGTCACTTATCAAAACAAAGAAAAACAAAATTAGAAAATCAAAATTAAAAATAAATAAAAAATCAAACAACTTAGATATGAGTGAGGTAGGAAGATGCTTCTCAGTCTACAATTCTATATATATATATATGACATCTAACCTTAGGAGTGATTCTTTAATTTAAACTACCACTTTGATTACATGGGTTCAAGATCAGAGAGCAAATCATGTTTGGAAAAATGTTTTTCTAAAATTCCTTCAAAAATTCCAACCTTTAGGAGTGATTCCCAAGTATTAGTCTCCTTGGAAAAGGAAACTAATAAACAACTAGGAAACCTATTATTTAGGTAACCTTTCTAAATATGGAAATCAACATAAACTAGGAAACCTTGTGTTTCTCTACACTAAGGATTTCTAGTATGTTCCGGAATTTTCCGGAACCTTCCAAAACACCGACAATTATCTAACAGAAAGAACAATGCAGCAACATGGAAAAAATAGGATTTGCATAGAGGCATCTAACTTTCTTTTATATATAAATAACTAAACTATTGTTATTGTTCAAAATTAACTTCTCAAAAAAGTGCGCAGATAGGCAATAGCTTGGGTTCTAGGTTATTAATGCATACATTTCAGCATTTGAAAGGGAATGCTCAACTTTGGCACAACCACACTATACTAATCATCTATTAGAACAAGTAGATTCAAAACTATATCTAAAATAAGGTATTATTCTAAGCTCTGAATGATTATTCTCAGAAATATCTTATGTGAATCTCAATAGAATAAAAAAGTGACGGACACACAACACATAAATGAATAATAGTTAGCCTTAATAGGCTAAATGTCACCTATCTACCTTTCAACACCAGCTGTAGATACCACTCTTTTGTCCTTAACAGTGGCATCCAACACTCTTTTATCCACATGAACATCAGATTTCACTTTTCGAGAAGACTTCTTCTTCTTCACTCCTGCACCCATAACTTGGAACCTACAAAAATAATATAATCGCGATTAGTAATAACATAGTGGTAATTCAAATGGATTAAAATTTCATTTCATACATACCAAAAATTCAATCCTCAATTCAGATTGATGACAAATAAATCTAAACCCTAAATCATAGTTTTTTTTTTTTTTTTTTCCTTCTGCTGCTCATTTTGAATTTGGGTTGATATCTTTGTATCCTGCACTCTCCAGGCTCTCCCTTTATCCAAATCTTCTTCCCTAATCTCTTATTCAAGACACCTAATTTCTATCCATATTTAGATATATATTAGTTCTTCATAGATGGCTAATTTAATCTGAGAGGAAACTGAAAAATTGAGAAAGGAAAGAACTGAGGAAGAACTGAACTGAAAAAATTGATAAAGAAAAGATGACCGCTGAGAAAGAACCGAGAAAACTAAAGGTTTTCTTTTTTGACGGAAATAACAATGAGACGGAGATAACGATATCTCTGTTGAGTCGGGTACCGATCATCAATTTTTTTATTGGAGGTGGTAGCTGACTCAATCAGGAGGGTGTAAACCTTTTCAAAATAAGGGTATAAATGTCTATAAAGCCCCAAAAGGGTGTTATCTGTATATTTCATTTAAGGGTGGCAGTTTTGGAAGCTTATTTCCAGAAGGGGCTATTTTTAGGCATTAAAGTGAGAAAGAAAGAACATAAATGCAAAGGGAAACCCAAGGGTTAACTTGAACTATAAAACCGTAATCCGGTTCTGATGAGGCAAACTACAGAAACGATAATCAAAAAGCAAGGAGATCAGAGAGATGGCTTGTAATCATTTTAGGATTCCATTAGGGGTACCAATTTCATCTACAAAGGTGATACGATGTCAGGAAGGACAACTTCATCGAATGCAATACTATCGATGTAAAAACTATCAACGGGAAGTATTCTTGTATCCCGCTCAAGCATAGAGATTGGCCCTTTGAAATTTGAGCACTGCTGAGAAGGAAAGATTGGGTAAACAGGCTATCAAGGACCTTCATACTAGATTGGCTACCGGCGTTCCAATAACCTCCACTTATTTCTTATCTGAGTATCCTCTAGGTATGGATTATGCATATGTGCATGAAAAGTCTGTTATCTATCAGCAAGAAAGAGAAGGGGGTTTCATAATGGTAGATGATTCATAAGATGAGCAATGAAGATCTGAAAAAGAACATAGACTAAGAAAATAGCTGAGGTCTACTCCTTAAGAAGGTCAAGAACAAGTTATAAGAATTCAGTATTTAGTAATGTTGATGTGGTAGTGATGTTATCTTTTAATTTCCTAGTTGTTTTAATTCTGTCTTTGTAGTTATGTTTCTTATCTATTACTATGGTTATTGTCGAATTATTAAGGTGTTTCTATGTTACTACTCTAATCTTTAGTTGTTAACTGACCAGTTCACCATCAGAGATAAATCATCCTCAAAAAACTCGAAAAAGTTCTAACAAATGTTGATCTCCTACCAATACGAATGGAATACACAAACCAAGCACCGAGAGAAATGAGAACAAAAAAACGAATTAAGTTTAGTTCCTAGTAATTATTTTAAGAATGCAGAATTAAAATCAATTAATGCAGGATGCAAATGATGAATGAGATGAATGAAGAAAAATAGAAACCGGATAAAAGAACTGATGAGAAATCGAAACAGAATCAGAACAACAATTGATGACTTCAACCCCTTTCCTAGATCCCCATCTGGCTTGGGATCGAAATCCAGATGGGAAGATTACTCGGATTGCATTGGATTAGAGATTTTTACAAAGAAAAAAGAGAAAGAAGGTTGAAGAAAAATAGCCGTTAGGAGGAGAGAGGGCAGAGCTTGGAATGCCATAAGAATATTTGAGATTTATTTACTAGAAAGAGTTTTTGACAGTACGTGGGAAACCTAAATAGCTATACAGAGTTGTCTTAGGAATATGATACGTACATCTTTACTGCATGTATAAAAAGAGTCCCTTTACCTTAAACCATTCCATAATTAGCTGGCTAGAACTCTTTGAAATCTCTTCCTTATAAAGAGACTCCTTTTACCTAAAATTGTCTCTCATTCCAAATTCACATATAGCTTCAAAGAAGAAGGTAAAAACTTCATATATATTGTATCTCTGGACAAAGTTTCTTTTATCTCTAAACAAAGTCAGTGTTTTTGATAACTCTGAAGAGATTTCCTCATGGGTGAAAAGGCGGCAGCAGCAGCATTAGAAGAAACAAGGAATATTGTCAGTTCACTATTAGAAAACAAGTGAGGTTCCAGTTAATAGGACCAAGGGCAGTAGTACCATGTCTTGTGAGACGTTGTGGTACACCACCCGTTGGGATACAATTAATCGTAAAGAAATTTGCAGTCTCTACAATATTCTCAAACCAGATGAAGAAAATTGTAGAATTCATACCTGAAATCTGAGTGGTATGGAGATTTATCAAAAACCTTCTCACCAAGGTTGGTTAATCATCCTTTGCCGAGAGTCGGATATGATTACACGCCATCAAGTTGAAGTTTGGTGATTGTTTTTCTGGAACCCCGTAACCAAAGAGACTATCCAGTTACCTTCATTACTAGACTGTTGTGTATACATGGATATATTAACGATTGTGTTTTGTCCTCACCTCCTCGGTCGACCGCTAATACTAACCCTTATAATAGTAATGATGATTCAATGGTTTTTGTTTTTTATGAGTTTATGATACAGAACATGAAAACTTTGAACAATCTTTCTGTTTTGCCGCCCTGAGAAACACATTGAGAAATACACAGCTGTCTCGAGATATTATGGACTTATTATCTAACCCAGCTGTGTCTGTTCTGTGTGTTTTAAAGCGTGTTATATCTAATGTACGGATGATGATCACGTAGATGACAACCTAGATTATCATCTAGAGATCGAACGCTCTACCAAGGATAATGAGTTGACTGTCTCTATTAAGCCATTCCATGAAAAAGGAGGTTTTGTTTCCATTAATTGGAGGAAGAAAGAATGAATTTAGAATGCGCTCATGTGGCAACTCACGATGAACTTTTCAGGGTGGACATAATTACGATTGGGCATAGATCTGATGAAGTCATTTCAATAGAGGTGGTGTGAGGTTGAATTTCTCATTAATGGAATGGGAGAAGGTGAATACCTCGGAAATCATGTTCTATTTCTTGGCAGTCGTACAACCTCAGGTTATTTGCTCAGCAGCTGAGTTGGGCTTCAGGTGGTTGTTTGCTTTTTGGTATTCTATAATAATCCAAGTCTGTACAAATCTGAAATTGACAAAGTACTGGCTGGCTTACTTTGGCCGCGTGTATGGCCAACAGAATTCTTTGCCCCATCAAGGGACTGGGTCATAATGCATTTTAATGGGCAGGGGAAAGTGGAAATATATGGCAAAGATGAACAAAGTGGCTTTTTAATGACACTAGAAAACCGAAACATGTACTGCTATGGTTGTTAAAGATGAGAATCAAGGTGGAAAATGTAATGCAGAAGAAGGAAGCTGCAAGTCACTGGAATAATCTTAATGAAGATATCGTGGGGTATATAGCAAATACACTACATGAAACAGATTATAAGCATTTTCGTTCGGTGTGTAAAGGAAATAGAGCGACAATGCCTAAAATACAAGCGGCATCGTATTTATCCTCATGTAATAGTGTTCTCTTAGACACCAAGACTACACTACTCTACGATGTCCTAAAACCCCATGTATAATAACGATAACTACACTGATCAACCTCTCTGATCTAGCTGGGTGTACAATTTGTTTTCAGAAGGGCGTGATTTGGCTACTAATAACGAGAAGGGAAACATGTTTTTCTATAATCCCTTCACACGAGAGACGGTGAGACTTCTTGACGTTGATATAAAAGGGGTGATTTTTATTCAGTGATCTTTTCTCTTTCTTGCCGACTTGTTCAGACTGCATAGTTTCAGTTATGGATGAAAGGTTTGACAAACCCGTATCAATTTCATTAGAAGGGGAGAATCACACTGGAGTTCTCGTATCTTTGATAAAACTTATGTCGAAGAGGGTACTTCAGTCCTCAACACTGCCGTTTTCACGATGGGGCATTTCTTTTTGTAAATTATCTAGGAACTATGGATGTTTTTTCATGAAGGATAAGAGTTGGAAAGATCTTGGGAAACCCATGAGCATTTTGATGATAAACATAGTTTTGAAGGTTACTTAGTAGAGTGTGCTGAGATCTTTTATTAGTGAAAGTGAAATTGAGATATCTCAGAAAGATGGCGGTTAAGATTTTTAAGCTAAATTTCTCTGAGATGGAATGGGTAAAAGTTGAAAGTTTGGGAGAGCATATGTTATTCATTAGCCACACCTCATGTGTGTATCAGTAGTTGTCGAATAGTTACGCAAGAAGAACAAAATCTATTTCCCTAGATTACATTTGAAATGACAATGGATCGTGTTCTATTCACTTGACACATGTAGTTATCACTCTGTTTGGAGCCAGCATTCTGCAACAAATTTATACGACACAAAAAGGCTGGCTTAAAACTGTAATGGATTGAACCTAATAGGTTGAAGTCCACATCCGAGGAGCCTCGACTGGCTCAAGACACCTTCATAAACAATTGAAAGTTTGATTAATATCTTGTTTTTTCAAGGAATCTGTATCTTTTTTTTTATTTTTTTCATTCCCCTATTTCATTGTTGACATTGTCTAGTAGTGATATATATCACCCTCATAATTTGTTGTGGATCATTTTTCTTTCAGTAATTTTTTTTTGTTTTTTTAAATTTCTGTTACTACTACGTACCCAGGCCAATCGGAATTGTGTATGCTAATACATTAATATCGTGAGTGCCTTTGGGACCTCCTTTTAGCGCTCCCGATAGCTAGTGAGCAAGTGCAGAGGCCCAGAGCAAATTTGCTCTAGGGAAGGTTTGACACCTCTTTGTAGCTGTTGCATGGACTCTTTGCATGACAACTTTCATTTTTTTACTCTTTCTTTATGGTTCCAAGTCTTAACTTTTCTTTGATAGAAATATTCCAAGCTCTGTTACCTTCTGATACTTGTATTGCTCAGGTTTCGTTTCTATCTGTGCGGCGTGCTCTACAATGCTACCTTAAATTGTGTCTTGGTACAGATAGGTACAAAACATTATGCTGCTTACCACTATTTTCTGATGCCTTCTATTGTCGTGGCCTAAAGGACTTTTCCTTAATTGATGGTTTATTTTATGTGCGCTTTGAAGAATTCTGGGGCAGCACTTTAATCACTTGGGAAGAATTTGCATGTGCTTAATTTGTACAATGTAATCGAAAAAAAAATCAAACAACTTCAAAAAAGCTAACAGTATAATACCTTCTGTCCTTCTTGCAAAACAGGAATTAATGCCAAACACTAATCTTTTGAAACTTCTTAAATAACTCACATTTCCCTCACATCGTGTTCCATTGATATACATATTATCAATCGGCTTTAGTATATATCCAAGGCCACTTTATGTATTCCAGGAAATTTGTACACCACGATGGCTAGAATTGGAAAGAAGTATTATCGTGCCGATGGTTATACAAAGAAAGAAAACTGACCACTTGGCAACCATTTCTATTCCTACGGGACAGAAGCATTACATAGTATAATTTTATTTCCGATACATATCACTAGTCATCGTCTTCCGGGACCCAAAAACACCAGTATCCGTGTTTGCAAGGAACTATATAAAGGTAAACTTTAAGGTTTGTCTGAGCTAATATAGACCTCCCTGCATCGTGTACTACTGGAGCAGTAGCATTTACATGGCGGAGACGACTGCTGTTATTGCAGGCATTGAGTGGGCTGTTCAATGGAGTTTTCCCAAGATACTAGTGCAGTCTGGTTCTAGAACTGTTTATCCATTCTTTTATCGATGGTTCCATACCCTGGTTTGTTATGCAAAGATGGTAGACAGCTCATGCTCTTTATTTTGAGGAAGGCGTTACTCGAAGTCAAGCTTTAGTAATACACTTCGGAGTATAATGAGTGGCTCGCCAGTTCAAAATACAGTTCTTGGTTAACTTTACCTCAAAGAAAGTCATACGGTTGAAGAATATCCTCTCTTCATCTGTTGTAGGTGACTGAAAATACACTGGGCTGAAAGAGATGGAGAGAACGCTTACCTTTTTTGCGAATACTAACCAATTGAAATGGAAAGTTACCCCAATTAAAAAGTTAATATGGATGATACCGATGATCTGAAACTCATCAACGCCAAAGTTCTTTATCAATTAAAGAAGAAAAAGATAATCATCAGCACTGAAATTCTTTATCAATCAATCAATTCTTCTTAATATAAAGGAGAATGAATTTGCTGACATGGCAGATCCACAGTGAATTTCATGTTTTCTCCTGTATTAGAAGGCCACGTAAGCATTCAGTTATATCCACCGGAAGAGATACGCATTTGGACGAAAAGACACTACACTCACTCTCTTCGGAATATTCTAGGCTTCTTCACGCGCCTTTAAGCTTTACTGACGTGACTCTTGGGTTGCATAAATAATGAATGCAGAAGAATTAATCGAAGACACAACATTCGGATCAAATTGATACTACGCAACGAACTCCTCTCATCGCCATATTGTATTCTATCATCAAGGTAAAAGCCAGCGTTTCAAATTTTCAGAAAATCCAATTCGTAATTCTCCTCATTTCCGACGAATTTATGTATATATGCACGGATTCTTCTTAATGCAGTACATTGTTGGATGCTATCATTTATGCCATTTGATAGTAAGAGATACCATTTCTGCCTATTGAGGGTAAGAGATTGATTTCCTAAGAGGGAATTAGTTTTCATTGTTGGAAATGAAAAGATTGATGTTTGGGTTTAAACCAAATGGTCATTACTCTCCTGATAAAATGTGTAGAGCAGGTTTTAGTCGGTCTTGAATTTGGATGATTCGGTGGAGTAAGTCAGGATCAGGTTGGAAGTCAGGGTTGAAAATGGCTACCAAGTTATGTTGGGATCTTGCAACAATGAACAGCACGTTAGATGTATCGAAAATAATATGTAAAGAACTAATGCGAAACAACTCTACCAAAATAACTTGACGAGGGCAGAATCACAGGTTCAACAAGTTGTCCTTAACACATTAGTTCGCGGGTATACTTGAGTTGAGTAATGCTAAACCCCTCACAGCGAAGATGTGTCCAGGATAAGACTGCCCGATATAACTTGAGTTAGCACAACGCAAGTTACCCTCTCTTCGAACTCAGCAACAGGATGGAGATAAAACGTCCTCGAGAAAACCTAGAATAAAAGAAGAATTTTTAGTGTATTGAAAACAGATTTTCGAGTTGTATTTATAGGATGAAATACTTGCAAATCAAGTTAGGTTTTGGTTTTCTTCAAAAACAAGTAAAAGGAATTTTACCATAAATAGAACTCTTAAGAATTAATTTTGGAATTAATTTTCTAAAGAAAAAAACTCAAAAATAAATCCGTGTAGAAAAGGAACTTGGTGCATGGCATACGCGCATATCGCATGAGTAAAAATATGTATTTTTGCCCACCCGCTCCACCCACGTTTTACAATTCATACATAAGTGTATGGTTATATAGTGGAGCTCATCTTTAGTTTTCTACTTCATTCACCCAAAAATGAGTGAGCATCCTTAGACCCTTAGGTCATTAGATCAAACCACACCAAGACCATAAAACCTTTTAATTAAAACTCATTTTCTCCAACAATCCCCCACATGAATGAAATCTCGGAAAACGAAAAAATCGTAGTAAGGAAAATACCATTTAGGCAAAGGTGTCCATGAGGTCTTGAACCCTTACTTAGTGAGAAGTTCCTAACTACTAGCTAAACGGTGAACCTAGTCTTGAACCGATAGCGTTGGTGTAATTCGCGACAAAGCCACACATGATATTCTCCTGGTGTTGCTAAGTTCTCTTGCCGATTTTGTCCAATTTGGCCTGGACATATCCTCGTTTCTCAGAATGCTCAGAGAATTGGCTCAATTCTCATAGGAAGCGGCCCCACTTCCACATTCGGATAGGCGAGTTCCATCAAGAGTGTTTCTTGCTACACCCCACTTCAATCTTAATTGAAACTATGGAACTCATTAAGACTTATTTAAAAATCATCCTCCACATGCAAGTCACACTATCACATCAACACCATAGGGAAGGGACAGAGAGAATGAAATTCTCACGATAGTGTATTACCTTTACCCACCATGAATTAGTTATCTCATTCGAAACCTTGATCTTGGAATCTCCCGGTGCAAGGTTGAGTATCCTTCATGGCAAGTTTAATTTTTGAGCCTAAGCCCCATCCCCCGATGCTTTACTAACTATCTCCTTGGACAAACCTTTTCGTCAAAGGGTCCAGCGATATTCTCCTTGGACCTGCATCCAATCATGGAAATAACGCTTTGTTGAGATTAGTGTTTTCAAAGTATCATGTCTTCTACGAATATGTATAGACTTTCCATTGTGAATAACTCTTAGCTCTACCTATCGCTTGATTTGTCATTCACAGTGTATAGATATAGCCGGCATGTGCCCATGCCGAGAGAGGAATATCTTCTAAAGTTTCTTAGCCATTCGGCCTCCTCTCCTGCTTTATCTAACGCAATAAACTCCGATTCCATAGTGGAACGAGCTATACATGTCTGTTTGGAACTCTTCCAAGATACGACGCAGACTTGCTAGAGTGAATACATATCCACTCGTAGACTTAGAATCCTCCCGATCCGTTATCCGGTTTGCGCGCAAAATCCCTCAAGGACTACTGGATATCCTTTGTAATTCAAACTAAAGGTCATTGTGTACTTCAAGTACTTTAGCACTCTAATAAGTGCATCCCAATGTATCGCCTGGATTACAAGTATACTCGCTTAACCTACTTACGGCATAAGCAATGTCCGGTCTCGTACAATTCATCAAATACATCGACTTCCTATGACTCTCGAGTATTCAAGTTGGTTAACTCCTACACCCTTATTCTTCTTGAGACGACATTTAGAATCATAAGGAGTACACACGGGGTTTCTGATTAAACCGATTAAATTTCTTAAGTATGGATTCAACATAATGAGACCGACTCAGACTATAGCAATTAGAAGTTTTCTAATCTTCATCCCTAATATGACATCGAGGCGGGGCCTAAGTCTTTCATGTCAAAATTCTCATTCAACATTTCTTAGTGGAATTAATAACATCCATGTTTGTACCTAGTATAAGCATATCATCAACATACAAGCATACAATCACATGGCATCCTTGACAAGTTTAGTATAAAACACACTTACGATTCATTAATTCTAAAACCACTAGAAATCATCACATGATCAAATTTTTCATGCTGTTGTTTAGGTGCTTGTTTCAATCCATACAAAGATTTAACCGGTTTACACACTTTCTTTTCACAACCTTTAACTACAAAGCCCTCAAGGTTGTTCCATATAAATTTCTTCATCTAACTCACCATTAAGAAACGTTGTCTTTACATCCATTTGATGTATCTCTAAATTATGGACGAAGCTATAGAAATTAACATCCTAATGGAGCTAATTCTACTCACTTGGTGAATAGGTGTCAAAGAAATCTATACCTTCTATTTGTCTCAGCCTTTAGCTACGGCCTAGCCTTGTATTTTTCAATAGTTCCATCTATCTTACGTTTTCTTTTGAAAATCCATTTACAACCTATGGCCTTACACCGGAGGTAAATCTACAAGTTCAAAAGTAGTTTTCTCAAGGGAATCCATTTCACTAATGGAAGCTTCTTTCCACCACGCTTTCTGGACAAGTCATGGTTTCTCTATAAGTCCGAGGATCAGACTCGGCTAGGTATGTAATGCAGCAGGATAGGTTTTCTCGGTTCCAACCCTTTTACCTCTTCTAGGTTCCATGGGTTCATCTTCTCCAAAGGTAATAATTGACTAGTTGAAGGAACATCTAGGGATCATCTAAACACCTCTTTCGAGAATCACGTTTCAAAGGAAAAAATTTCAAAAACTCAGCATCCCTAGACTCCATGATAGTATTCAACCCTATGTCAGAAATTTTAACTCACAACCATAAACCTATGAGCACTAGAATGCTCGGGATACCCTATAAAAACACAATCAACGGTTTTGGGTCCTATCTTATTTTCTTAGGAGGAGGGATGCCCACCTTTGCCAAGCACCCCCACACTTTGAAGTAATCATAAGATGGTTGTCTACCTTTCCATAACTCATATGGAGATTTATACGATCCTTTAAAGGGTACTGTTCAGGATGTAATTGGCGGAGAGGATAGCCTCCCCCCACAAATTCGAAGGTAATCCTGAACTAATCAACATGGCATTCATCATATCCTTAAGGGTACGGTTCTTACGTTCAGCTACACCATTGGATTGAGGTGAATAAGGGGCTGTAGTCTCATGTATTATGCCATGTTCTTCAAAGAAATCTCCTACGGGAATTTCATACTCACCACCACGGTCAGACCTAATAGTTTTAATGGTAGTATTCAATTGGTTTTCGACTTCACTTTTATATATCTTAAAGGCTTCTAAGGCATCATCCTTCCCTCTAAGTAAGTAAACATGGCGGTGATTTGACAATCATCTATAAAAGTAATAAACCATTTCTACCACCTCTTGTTTTGAGTGACTTCATATCAACTAGGTGCAGTGGATTAAATCTAAGGGTTTAGAGTTTCTCTGGACATTCTTATTGAATGATTTCTTAGCATGCTTAGATTCTCGCAAATCTCACACTTATGATTTTATCTAAAGTGAATTTGGGTATGCAGCCTACGCTAGCCAATTTATGCATTGATTTATAGTTTACATGACCAAGTCTACCATGCCAAGCGTTCAATGACACACACATGTAAGCGAAGAATCATTCAATTTCAATTCGGACGAGTTACATTAAGTTTATATAGACCCCAGTCTTATAACCCTTACCCACATAATCATTGCCCTTAGTTACTATAAGTTTTCCAGACTCAATTGTAACTTTAAAACCCTTATCATCTAAAGCAGAACAAGAAACAAGATTTTTGCGGATGTCCGGAACATGAAGAACTTCATTCCAATGTGAGAGTCTTTCCGGATGTGAGCTTGAGCCAGACCTTTCCTTTTCCTGCAACCTCGATGCAGATGGAGTTACCCATATAGAGTTTCTCGCCTTCCCCCTGCCCTGCGGTAGGAGGTGAACGAGGTCTCTGTTCCCACAAACATGCTTGGTAGCTCCGAGTCTACCCACACCAATCCATCACATTGGTCACCAGATTAACTTGACACCACTGTGAAAACTTCGTCTTTGCTTTTCTCAACCAGTTAGCATTATTCTTCTTATCCTTACGTTGTCTCTGGTGAACTGCCATATGACCCGGTGTTTCCCACACCCAACAAGGACCCTTAATTTTAACAATGCTAGATTCTGGTTTACTTAAATTCACCCTTTCTTGTTAGGTCCATGCTTCGAGTTCATCTGTTGTTGTCACCTTTTCCCGACTTTGGATGGCTTATGTTCAGACATATGAGCTTTGTTAGACATGTCCCTTGCGGATGACACGTTCTTGTCTTTGGTGCACAACATCTCTTCCACTTGAATCTTCTTTCCCAATTCAACCATGTTGATCTCGCCGATTTCATGCCTCAGCTTTTCTTGTAATTCACCAAGAAGATGGTAACTTCTCAATGCGCGAGACACTTGAAAAGTCTCATCAACATGTCTCAGCTATCCAACATGTCTCCCAATTATATAAAAAGTGGTAATATATAAATTAATTAATGCATATCCAACATGTCTCCTGACTATTCTATCGAAACCTGTCAAGTGAATACCATCACGGCAGAACCCCTCTTCTTCGTCATCTCTCCATTCAATCAAAAAGGTAAACATTAAACCGTCTCATTTCCAGTTTTGCATAAGAGAACAGAATTTAAAATTACTTCGGTTAACCAAATGTTATATAGGTCGGTTGTTGTTGTTTAATGTGAAATTAGTTAGTTGTGGGATTAAAATGATTACATAACATCATAAGATTGACCAGACATTCAATCGGTGATAACGTTCATGGCCTTTTGTGATTCTCAGGGAAGGAAAATGATATACTAAAAAGTGGAAGAATAGGTATGGTCATGAGATCATAAAGGAACATCGAAGATAGTACAACTGTACAAGGTACTAAAGAAATCTAAAAAATTATAAGGTTCGATTTTTGATTTGTACAGTATATTGATTTCAAAAATTGAATCAAGTTAAGAATAAATCTGATTTTTCTTCGATTGTCAATCTGTTATTTCCGTAACTCAAGCACACTGGCCTCAATTTTTCTAGAAGGAACATGTTGTGTATTAATGAAAAACTTAATCAGAGATGAGAATTCATAGCTTCTTATTCATCACTAATATTGGTATAAGTAAACCAGCGAAGAAATGTACCTTTATCTTTATATTTAGTATTCATTGACGCATTAAGACGATGTACTTCTTGAATGCATCCATTTGGATGACATGTAGATGGTACATGTAGAAATGCTTTTCGGGCAATGCATCCATTCGATCAATTTTTTTACTGTTTAACAGGGAGAATATCAAAATTTTGTGGGATAAAAAATTCCTTAAAGACTTAAAATTATAGGTATGTGATGCAGTGATGGTTTTTCTTTCGTTATGGAATAATGGTGTTGAGACTATTAGTCCCATATTGTTTGGGCAATCTAAGATCCTGCGGTTTATAATCCCTTGGGGCCTCTCCACTCATTGCCAATTGGTTTTGAGTTGGATGCCCATATTCTAACAAATGGGATTTGAATGCCCATTCAATTTTTGGCTAGGTGCTCTCTTTGGTTGGGCATATTATTGGCATAGAAGTGGAAAATGGGGACGGGGATGAGACTTTATGTGAGGTGGAGGAGATTTTGCGCCAATGCTGATTGGCATAAAATTTATGTTTCACCCGGTTCTCCTACGAAGAGCCTCCAAAAATCAAAAGGAGTGATCCCGTTCGAGGTAGAAAACCTACGAAGAGCCTCCAAAAATCAAAAGGAGTGATCCAGTTCGAGGTAGAAAAAAATGCGAAGAACATGAAGGGAAGAGAACAATTGACAGTTGTTTGTGATGTGATTTTGGACCGTGAGTCTTTCAGCAGAAAAATGGACAGTGATTTTTGGGAAGGAGAGTCTACGCTAAAGTAGATATTTCTCTTTCTAATTCAGTAATGTTTTCAAATAATTTTGGACTATGATATATACAGAGCTTGCCCGTCCATTTGGACGGGCTTACGGAGCTTGTTTGAAATAAAAATAAATAAATAAATAAATAAATAAAATGGACTATATACATGAGGTTTCTAGATTTAGAAGAGGAGATGCACATAGGACATACAGTTTATTCTTTCTCAATTAGGTATCCGAAGAGTTTGGCACCATATTACTTGCCATAGTGCACTCTGATTAGATAATTTTACCTTAGCTGTAAAACAAACTAAGAAAAGTGGTCAGCACTTAAATTTTTTTTTTTTCAAAAACACTTATTATGGAAAAAAGACAAAGAAATTTATTTTGCTATTTCCGGACATCACCACATACTATATAACATAGTCTTATTCTGATTAGATTTTCAGATCATTTCACCACATACTATATAACATAGTCTTATTCTGTTTAGTTTTTCATCATTTCATTATCTCTAAAAAGACAAAAACCTTTAATCTAAGTTATCCATCTAATATCATTGCTCAGTGCTCAGTGCTCATTTGTTATTGTCTTAACTAGCAACATCGAAATCAAAGCAGCACCCTACAAAATACAACAATCTTGATTATTGAATTATTAGTTGTGTTGAAAGGAGTGTACAATGGGAAGATCTCCGAGCCGCGATGAAATTGGATGGAAAAAAAGGGTCCATGGACACCTGAGGAAGATCAAAAACTCAGTGATCATATACATAAGAACGGTCATAGAAGTTGGAGAGCTTTACCTAAACTTGCTGGATTGAATAGGTGTGGCAAAAGCTGTAGGTTGAGATGGAGTAATTATCTAAAACCTGGTATCAAGAGAGGAAAATTCTCGGACGATGAGGAAAAACTAATTATCAGTCTTCACTCGGTACTTGGAAATAAGTACGTCCAAAACTAGCGTCACGCATGCTCTTAGTTTATTGTAGTTAAACGTGTTAAGATATAAAGAGTGCCTGGATATGCAAATCGACTAAGTCGATTGGTTACTAAATTTATCGTTTTTTTTATTTTTCTTTGTAGGTGGTCTCAAATTGCAACTCACCTACCGGGAAGAACCGATAACGAGATAAAGAATTATTGGAATACTCATATAAAGAAGAAACTGTTACAAATGGGTATCGATCCGATAACTCATAGGCCAAGGACAGATCTTAATCTTCTTGCGATTTTATCAAATTTACTCGTGGCTGCAAATATTTTAAATTTGATGAACCCTTTGGACAATGCTACAAGAATACAAGCTGATGCTCAGGCACAACTAGCCAAAATTCAACTATTGAATAATCTATTACAAGTGATGACCAATGGAGCAAGTTCGTCAACACAACCAGTACCTAACATGGAGTTACTTAATCAATTAAGATTGGTTCCGAACCGAGATACTAATAACCTCTTCAACCAAGACCTTGAACCAAATTCTCAGCTTCTTAATACTCTAGGTTATTTGCCAAGTTCATCATCTCAAACTCCACCACCTTACAATTTCTCTTCTTCAAAACACTCAGACGTCACTAATGATAATGAGAACATACCAGCCGAAGATGCTGATTGTTATCGTTTTGAACAAGGATCGAATTCGATAAGTAACAATTATCTTAATGATGATGATCATAACATGAATGTTCAACATTACTTAAATAGTCCAGTGTATATTCCTGCATTGGTTTCGGCGTCACCGGAAAGAAACATAAATAATATTAACAAACCCGATACAAGAACTACAACAAATTCATCAACTTCAACCACCTTTGAAACAACATGGGGAGAATTAAATCTTCAAGATGATGAAGAAAATTTTCTAAGTGATCATTGGACAGGCCTTTAGAGTAAGTAACGGTCGTTTTTTATGATAATAATAATTTGATTTATTTTCTAAAGTTAATTATTTGTATGATTATTTAACTTGTTGTTTGTTTATCGTTTTGCAGATGAACAACTTCTCCATCTTGGCTAGTCAATCTATGAATAGAATCACTCCTCATACATATTACTAATTTCATTGTCGTTTGGGATGTATAATAAATCTGATGCCGAAATAATAAAACAATGTGAGAAACCATATCAACTGGTCATTCCATGATTATGTTGGATTAAATAATTACAAGAGTAATTAAAAGTTACAAGAATAATATTTTTATGTATGTATTTTGCGTAATTAATTAAGATTGTATTGATTAATCACAAACTAAAACATTTTGTACAAAGAGTGTCCACCTAAATATTTGATTGTGTGATTTAGAATAAGTAGTAGTATACACCTGCCAGCCTTAATATTTTGATCGCATAGAATCTTGTAAAGTCTCAATATCTCGAATAAGCAAACCATCCTACTCCTATTTTCTCATATGTGCCGCTTCTGATCTGTTATTCTTTTATTTTGGGCAAGCGTCGCATTGCAAATGCATGCATACTTGGACTTATTGCTAAGAAACAAGTGAAGAAGTCTGTTAACTCTCTCATTTTAGATATCAAAATGTTGCTTCATAGTTGGTCCATTAATGTTGCTTTTTTTAGAAATATAAAACTTGATGATTTTGTTTTTGATCGGGCAAATCTATTTAGGGAGTAGTCTTGCTGTAAGCTCTCTAAACTCTATGCTCATCTCTTCTTGTATCTTTTGAGGGTGCTATCTTAACACCCTTTCTTATTTATATTATCTTCACCTCTTTCAAAAAAAAAAAAAATATATGTATTTAGCACGGATGAGATTAAAGTGGTCATGTGTCCACGTTAGAATCGTGCCCGACACTTGGACGCACATGTCTTGGCGCCGATCTCATCGGTGACATCACACACATATATCACACGCCATGTCCACGTCAATGCTACCCAGATTTACATATATTCATTAACAAATGGATCAGGACACAAATTGAAGTTTCAAACAAAAACACAATATGGAGATATTAATCAAACGATAAATATGTCCTTAACCTAGCTAGTTGTTTTAAATGGGTTACAAACAAATTAGTTGTTGTCCAGGTACATAAAAAGAAGAAATATGGTTGCTTGCAGGGATACCGTTATGCTTAGGAGGCTACCAATCCAATGGCGAAGGATGTTTTGCTCCATATGGATTTGGTACACCCCCAGATAAATTGACACCCCTATTAGTAGCAGCGTCAAAGATAAAAAGAACTCTGAAAAGGACTGCCTAGAGAACTTGGTAGGTAGTTAAACTTCTTGAAATAGATGACTTCCATGAAGAAAACAAAATCTAAATGTCAAACATCCCTATATACGTAAAAATGTGGGCTCTCACATAACCATTACACTTAGTAAGCTCTTTACCTCTAAAATGTGAGCTTGTATGGGTCTAATTATATCACTTATCAGAGTAATTAAGCTAAAGCATCAAGCAATGTATATTCATTAATGAGAAATGGTGATGTAATTATCTAGAGATCGTGTTCTTTCTGAAGTCCACACGATGAAAACTAATGGATTAATTGGGTGTTAGTTGCATGTAAATAAACTAAATGTCATTAACAAAAGCTTAATTCATTTTTGGAAATTCATAAAAGAAAATTGTCTTCGATTTTTGGATGGGTGAGATTATTTAGATTTACAATAATTTTGAGAATCGTTCTTCCTAAGTATCAACAATTAAATTTTTCGCTATCTTGTATTTCATTGTCATTTAACCAGTCAACGGGCCTGTATTTGGTTTCTTTCGTCTTATCTTTTAGTTAAATTTGGGTGTTAAATGGAGTATGTTTCTTATAAGGTAAGAAGAGTATGGCTATCCTTATTTCCTTATTTTACAAGCTATTGACTGTTAATTATCAACTTAACTGCCCTCCATAGATCATAAGCGTTTGTACTCAAGGTTAAGTAGCTATGGTGTTTGATTCCTGTGAGCTATTGGGATAACCATTACTAAAACAGTTAAAATTACTTAGAATTTCTTAAATCTGTTCCAACTTAGTTTATATTAGAACTAGATGAATTTCAAATCGTGGGTTTTCCAAAAGATGTTTATATGGTAAGTATAGCATCTATAATTCAAATGGACTAGTAGTAGTAATGCATGAATCCAAGCAGTGACGGAACTGACACCCCCAATTTTCTAAAACCAATCAAGTAGTCAAGTTTTCAAGACTATTTAAACTACACCATTTCTCAAATAGTAAGATAGATTTTGCTTTTACTTTGTGTGGTTTTCGGATGAAACACTGTAAGAATTGGCTTAAATGAGGCAAGTTGAATTACGTGATTACTAGCAAGCTAGAGATTAAAGCATGAAAAAAGACAAGTTTTTGGTTAAGAAATGTGTACGTTATTATGGTAAAAGCATGACAAAATTAAATAAACTAAATATGGATCACCAAGTTCACAAGTTAATTAACCTCCTGCAGCCTTAAGAAGTGAAGCTGATAACGATATCTAGTAGGTAACAACCCAAATATTAGGTTTTGCAACATCACAATTAGACCGTTTTGAAGTATCAATGACATCTAACAATCTGTTTTATTTTTGACACTTTTCTAATTTCTCAAGTGTTCCTGCATATGTAATCATGACCAACCATCTATGAAATGGATGACTATACAATTTTTTTTCCTCAGTGTGTCTCTAATTTCCTGGCTTCACAAAATTTGAGCACAACGCCGTTAACGACGATTTCCAAGTAAATACATGCATGCAATACTTGATGACTTAATTGATCCTTAATTATAGGAATGTTTTTATCCATTTTGAACTTTGTGTGATAAATTTTTTATTTTTGTTTAGTCAGGAATAAAAGGATATGATTTAGAGAATCAATAAACCGAAGGATGACATTTTTTTCAGTATTTTCCTGATTGTTCCTAGGAGTTGAAAAGGCCACTTTGTAGACTACGTTACTCTGGAAAATAGAAAACATATTAATCCTAAAAGTTCTATTCAAATGTATTTTCCTAAAAATTTAGTCACTTGATACTTCTCAATATGTCTGACAAGAAATCATCCCAAATCCCATGTAGGAAGTTCTCTACTTATACTATTTTAATACACTCTTCGGGATACACAACTACAGTTTCTCCATGCGGTGCAATATTATTAGACTCAAACTCAAAGTAATTCAACTTCATATAACCATCAGAAGTTGGAAGAATGCTTCAAAAATAAATCGAAAATAGGAAGACCGGAGATAATAATACCAAAACATACTGGCATAAAAATCGTAAATGATTAGCATCCCGCGGGTTATACTACAAGAAAGTATAGCTATTGCTACACCATATATTGCCACACCTTAAATATAGGTGTTGCAAAAGCAAATTTCTAGCCACGGTACTTTTTAGCTGCAGCTAAAAGTTATAATTTACTGCTGCAAAATGAACTTTTGCCACATAGCTGTAGTAGCAATATGAAAGAATGTGGCAAAAAGGTATTGCGGCACCAATAAAGATTGGGTGCAGCAATAGACTTCTTGCAACATATGTTCTCGCGACACTAGTAGGAGTTTTTGCCATAATCATTAGGTGCTGCAATATATTAAGTTTCTTGTAGTCGGATCCACGGCCATCCCGACGATGGGAGTGTGAGAGAGGGGGTGGGTCTCACCCTTAACCTACCCTCGTGAATCTACTGGTCGAGGGGACCCCTGTTTTTTGTTTCTTGCGGGATGAACCGCGGGATTCATCCCAAGGTCAGTGTATCATCCCCACATAGAAATTGGATGGAATCGACAGGCTTGATATGGGTGTCGCGTTGACTAATGAGTAATGGGTTAGTATATCTTTTGTATTTTTATTTTGAACGAAAAAAGGGGAATATAATAAGAAGATAATAAAAAACTTAAAAGTAATAGAAACGAATGAAAAAATAGGGTGATTCTAAACAGACCGCCTCTGCAAAACACACCAAAACTGAATTCCACTTTTTCTCTCACAGATTTTTTAGTGTGGTTCCAGTGGGCTCCGCAGAGGACAGCAGGGGCCCATTTTATGGGTTTTGTTGTGTCTGGTGGTTTTGGTGTGGTTCAAACACACGGTTCACCAAGAATTTTTGGAAAAAATAAGTAGAGCAAGCTACAAACTGCAAGAGACCAAAAGAAAACAAAAAATATTTAAAAAGACAAGATTTCTGTGATAAAGAGCTTCCCAAGAGAAAGCCACTTCAGAGAATTTGTAAGTGAAGAATTCGTGGAAAGAGAAGTCCAAGAGATGAGATTAGCTTTAACTAAAAAATAGTGAAAGACTATTCGTTTTTCATTCAACAAATAGAAAACAAACTACATAGCAGGCAAGCGGGCAACAAGCTGCGCCGCAAGACCCTTTTGAATTGCAAAACCTATCCTCTTAAAAACATATTCTCTCGAACCGGCGGTCATGACATTCTTGTGCATTACCTTCGAACTCTCTTGAGTAGTCCCACCAGCCTCTCGGAGCCAGAAAACCGAAAGTATCAAAAGCAAAGGGGACAAAAGCATGTCCATTATCAATACATGCCTTCTCATGCTTGGCTATCTTACGCGAGGCCGCTCTCAGTGCTGCTTGTCCAACTGTGAATGTGCCATGTCCAATACCCACCAACGGAGAAACCGGTAAGTAAGGTCAACACATGTGTGTTTTCCACTAGCCCATCCAAAAATAAGAACATCCTTAGGCGAGCGTTGATCTACCCTCAAGTGGGGTCCACAAAAGTTGTGTTAGCTTCTTTCTTATTTGAGATACCCGGCTCCCAAAGCACATCATACAACGTATCTCTCACATGATCATGCCTATATTTGTAGCAGGGATCCACCTTACAATGGACCGCATGTTCCAAGTAGTGTCTAAGCGGCACTGTGATACATGGGGCAACGTGAATCTGAAGGGTACAAAGGAATCATTAACTTTTGTACTTTATGATGGACTTTGTATTCGACGGGTGACATCTTGTCCAAGGCCCTCAATCGGAATAGAAGAAGAAAATCCACGAGCATGCGGCGCTTGCAGCAACCAAAGACTGTACATACGTCGATAACTCATAAGCCCGTATTTATGTCTTCGACCACTTTACTAAAAAGAGCACTCGCCAGGTTACTTTGTGTTTTAAGGGGGGCGGTGTCCTTACTAGTATAGCTGCTAAAGTCATAATCAGGAAGAGTTACTTTTAATGTCTTCATAGACCTATGAAAATTGTCATCCATGTCCTCTAGTCCACTCCCCCTTAAGATGTGATCTGTAGGCCCCATGATTGCACCCGTGATGCTAGAAAGGCAAATTGAGACGCCTCCTTAGCAGTGTATAGGCCAAGACCCCCATATCTGATAGGTAGGGTTGATAACCTCCACTGTAAATCCCCAAAAAACGGCCCCCCACAAACCACAATACCCTCTACTGCCTCTCTCAGGCCTATATCAAAAATATGTGCTGCCTCTATGGTGTAGTCTGGGCAACAAGTCCGGAGCCCAAAGAGCAGCTTGGAGATTCCCATACATGCACGTAAGAGTAAAAGTTCACTTTGGGAGTCTAAAAATACTGTTTGAAAAGGACATTTTCTTTTGCCTTGAAGAAGATACGATTATTTTCTTCTAGCCATATTTCCCACATTATGGCTGCAGGGATATACGGCCGAAAGAGCTTTGCTGCATCTTTGATGCCTTTTGAGTTCCACTTGGTTGGACACAAACAATTAATGAATAGAAATCCACCAAGATACACGCAAACATTTTATAGGTATAAAAATACAGGTTAATTGTAATTATAGGACTACATGGATTCTGAAAGGAGTTCTTTTCTCTGATTACCTTTCAACACCATGAAACTGATTCTTAACCCCTTGAACATCTACTATAACCACATTCATGCTGCCTCTATCTGAAGGTAACTCCGAAGAACATTTGACACCAATCTGAATTATGGAAGCCAAGATTTGTCTCATTGTATCTCTTGCATTTTCATTGCGATGGACTCCTTCTACATCAAACAACAAACGTGAATCGATTATCTCCACAACGTGCTCTGGCGATACATGCATCTTACAGAAGCTATGAATGTTTAGACCATCCTTAAACATATCGTCGGTTGGTCTCTTTCCTGTGAACATCTCTAGCAAAAGAATCCCATAACTATATACATCGCCTTGTGTTGACACTTCACCACCCATTCCATATTCTATGTAAACCAAAAACAAATGTTAGTATTTTAATTAAACTACCTGAATATGTATAACAAATCCTAATACATATTTTATTCTTACCTGGAGAAACATAACCGATGGAGCCTTTTATTGCAATTGAACTCGCGTCTTGTTTGTTCAGCTGTCTAGAATTACTTGAGGGAACAAAAATGAATTTAGCCAAGCCAAAATCACCCACATGAGCAGTTAAATCATCATCAAGAAGGACATTACTTGGCTTCACATCACAATGCACAATGGGTGTTTGAGAATCATGGTGAAGATAATTTAATGCAGAAAGCAACGTCGACGGCAATGCTCAATCTTCTTTCTAGGTTCAAATTCTTCTCTTGTAGTTGATCATTGTTTGTATCACTTACAGTCGGGTGCAGCCAATTCTCTAGACTCCCATTAGCCATGAACTCAAAAACTAGAGCTTTGAAAGGATTACCTTGAAAATCAATACTGGAACAACAAGTTACAATCTTGAGTAAATTTCTATGTCTAACTTTTCTCAGAGCATTACATTCAGCCATGAAACTATTGGTTGCACCTCTTTGTTGAAGGTGAAGGACCTTCACTGCAACAGGTTTTGATTCATATTGATGAAGAATTCCTTTATACACGGAACCAAAACTTCCGACGCCAAGCAAGTTGGTAGAATCGTTAAACCCGTTAGTAGCTTTAAGAAGCTCACCATAAGAAACTCCCATGTACTGATTGCCTACGTCTAAAGTTGTCAAGGTAGTTCTGTTTTTGACTTCCTTCTCCGATACACATAGACACAAAACATACCCAAAGTTAAAAGTAAAACCACAGTAACTATGCTGATCACTGCAACTTTGACAGGCTTTGATTTTCTCGTTTACGCTCCATATTGGGATTTATTGGGACGGAGCAATTGGCAGCTCAAGTCAGGTATACCACCACAAAGCTTACTATTTCCTTCATACAAAAATGTTGTTATGTTCTTAAACACTCCATCTTTTGGTACCACTCCCTCTAGATTATTATAGGAGATATCTAATCCACTGAGCGTAAGATTTTCAAACCCTTTTGGTATTGTACCAGACAGGTTATTGCGGGAAAGACTTAACCGATCAAGACCTTTTAAGAAAGTAAAAGATTGAGGAATGTTTCCTTGGAAAAAGTTATTCTCCAAATTAAGGTATTTTAAGCCTAAACACTCTCCTATGGTACTTGGAATTTCACCAGATAATTTGTTTATGTCTAGGTATAACTCCCCAAGGTTTTTTAACTGACCAACTTCCATCGGAAGTGCACCAGTAAATGAGTTATTGCTTAAGTCTAGACCAAGTGATAAAGAGGAAAGTTCAAAAACTTGTTTGGGTATACTACCACTTAGTCTGTTGGTTTGTAACTCCAAGCTCTGCAAAGATTTACAATATCCAAGACTGGATGGAATTAAACCTATTAAGTTGTTATTATTGAGAGTGAGTTGGATCAGTCTCGTTAAGTTACCAAAAGAAGAAGGAATTGAACCCGAGAGTTCATTGTAATCCAAAAATAATATTCCCAAATTTTGCAGGTTCCCAATACTTGGAGGAATACTTCCTGTTAAATAGTTATAACCCAAAATGAGGGTCGTTAAACCTTCAAGATTCTGAATACTTGGAGGAATGCTTCCATATATCTGATTGATACTGAAATCTAGTTGATCAAGACTTGTTGAGAGATTGGCTATAGAGCTAGGTAATGTGCCCCCAAAATTGTTTATAGCTACAATTAAAACCTTCAAATTGGTACAATTGACTAAAGAATTAAGGAAGAAAAGATCATCAGTTTGTCCACTTCCAAGATAGTTTTCTCTTAATTGTATCACTCTAAGACTTTTTAAGTTACCAAGGTTACGAGGGACTGATCCAACTAAATTATTTGTTCCCACTTGGAACATCTCAAGTCTCGACATATTGGAAAATGAACTAGGAATGGTTCCAGTGAAATTGTTTTCATGAACTGAAAAATGCGTAAGATTTGGAAGTGTGAAACCAATATTAGATGGAATACTACCGTGGAGATGATTATACATCAATGAGAACTTTTCAAGTGATGAAATATTATAGAGTGAAGAAGGGACGTGACCTGATAACCTATTCATCTCTAGAACCAGAAGTTTTAAGTTTGTTAATTGACTTAGAGTGTTTGGGATTCTTCCCTCCAATTTGTTAAAACCAAGATCAAGTTGAGTAAGAGATGATGAAAGGTTACCCAATGAAGTAGGAATCTCTCCGGTTAGATTATTTCCAGCAAGCAAGATCGTTTCGAGATTTGGCAAGTAGCCTAATCCATTTGGAATCCTTCCGGTAAGCAGGTTGTTTAAAATATCAAGGTGCGTGAGACTGGAGCAACGAGAAATATTGTGTGGAATTTCTCCTTCCAATGAGTTCTTTGAAAGACTCAAGCGTTTCAATCGAAAAAGACGACCGATTTGCTGAGGGATTTCTCCGTTTAAGCTGTTGTTGTGGAGGATGAGATGGTTAAGAAAGCTAAGGTTTCCGACGTGAGGAGAAATGGAGCCTACCAATCCCTGAGAATTAAGATCTAACACGGTGACTCTACTTCGATGGCGACGACTACATGTAACACCTCTCCACTCGCAGAAATGAAGAGAACTATTACTGTTATTCCACGAACTCAATATTCCGAGGGGATCATGAATTATTTCATTCTTAAAAGCAATTAACGCTAGTTGGTCGTTTGATTTGCTATCGTCGTTGAATGCAACAAGACAATTAACATACATGGACATATAAGAAACGATGAGAGTAAGGCTGGATACTAGTAATAATATAGTACTGAAGTTGAAAGAATTCTGATGCTGAGGTAATATCTTCATCTCCATGAATATTAACATGTATAGATTTAGAGGTTTAATATTCTGCAGAGAAATTGAGAAGGTATAGAAACGAACGTTTAACTTAGTTGGGTTTTAGAAGGAAGTATATAAGTTAAGGAGTCTAAAAGAAGTGTTTTACACGTCCAAACTAAAGGACAGCCTTTGAAGTCTTTGCGATGATTAACGTTGGGTAGAGGTAGAGGTGTAAAACGTGCCGGCCCGGCACAGCCCGGCACACGAAGTCGCGTGCTTCACGTGCCATGTGTCGTCTTTGTCTTGTCGCCAACGATTTAAGCGTCTTCGTGCCGTGTTGTGCTTTTACTAGTCAAAAGCTAGGCACATCACGCCCCGCAGGACGCTGACACGAATAAAACGTGTACGTCTTTTTTGTAGTGTTGGCACACGTCTATATAAACAATTTGAAATCACTTAATGTATATATTAAGTCGGACATTATCACAAGAATTTAATTAGACAATATATCATTTGAAATTATTTTAATTAAAATTAACAAGTTTCAATAAAAAGAAATAGCCCATCATTATTGTCATATAAATTAATGTTCTAGTTAAATATAGGTAACGACATTATAACAACGATATTGAAATATATTTTCCAAATATTAAGGTATTATATGTGTTAGTATAAATAAGCCAACATAAAATGTTAAAAACTAGCTAGAATAGTGACTCTTTTGTGAAATATACAAAAAATGTGATGTATTATGCCTTGTTATATGGTGTATTTGTACATGTTATGACGTCTTTCCCTCTTCTCGACTTCAATATATCTTCTAATGGTGCGTTTAGTGGACAAGACTGTAGTTCGTGACGCAGGCTTCTTCCTTTCGAATCTAAACTTTCTTGTTCTCCCTGATGTTGTGTGCCTCGGCCTTTCTCCGTCGCTTAGAATCTTCTGGTTGCCTCTACTGTGAGCTTTCTTCTTATATTCCTTTTACTCGTGTTCTCCCGTATTTCTTCTAGGCAACGAATGTTTCGTATTTTCCCGATCTCCTTTAATGCTTTGGGTTTCTCGATGTACATTGCTATCCAAAT
>JAJJWW010018815.1:0-104085 GCA_023531295.1 Papaver armeniacum
GGAGAAGGGCCAAAGACCAAGTGGAACTCGATCAAATGTATGAGTGCTTGCCCTAATCCTAAACCAAAAGAGAAAATCAGTTTCTCTTTTTTCTTTTCATCTTCCTCTCCTCCCCTTTCTCTTCTCCACCACCACCATTAACGACTCCACCGAGATTTTTTTTTTCTTCAACCGATTCATCGCGTAATCGTCGATGATAAAACTTTAATCAACGATTAAATTCTTCTACAAACATGGCTCGTACAAAGCAAACCGCTCGTTGTTGAGGGGTGAATTTCAGTTTAGGTTCTACCCGTCCTAGCTATTACACGTGACCTCACAATTCCAATAATAGTAAGAGAGAGAGTTGTCTTTCCATTGTACCTTGTCCTTTCTTTTATAGGCTTTCCTAAAAGCCCTTCTTTTTACTACTTCATGATACATGTCCTAATACCTCTTAATTACCCTTATGTCATTCTTTAACATAACCCCTTCCTTCTTCATTAATTCCTCCTTTAGCTTCCCATCTTTCATGGGTATCTTCTATTTGGGCTTGGGTTTAGTCCCCAAGTCCTATATCTTAACCCAAGTTCACCTCTATTCTTAGGGCATCTCCAACTCGTTAAGGGGTATTATTTTTCATGTATCAACATTAGTCCCCTGGCTATTGGGTCGATTATCAGATGATCCAATAGCCAAATCCTTTCGTACTCCTATGTACCGCGTGTCATTGAGAGCAGGACAGTTGTTGGAGTGTTTATGGCTTTCTATCCCTTATATAGCAGCACCAATCTTCCAGCCCGGTAAATTTTAGTCCTTATCTTCATTTTTGTTTTCTTGTCAAGCACTTTACGTAGATGGCTCACTCTCTTCACGGGTACGCGCTAACTCTGGCGCCAGTCCCCGCGTTAGTCTCGATGTTCAAGAAATTGGAACTGACGCGTCTGCTACTGGTGGAGGCTGAGGTTGACGTGCTTTACGAGCATAGGTTAGCTAAAAGGGATTTCGCGCGCGCTCAATTTGCAGAGCGCTTTGAAGTGCGTCAGGCTGCTGAGGAGGCTGGTCCACTAACATCTGCAATTCAACATGCTTTGGATGATGCCGCCACAGCCCGCAACGCCGCTGCTTCGCTAGTCACCGAATCCTTGACGATGAAGGCAACCATTGAGTATGCTATCGCTTTCTTCCATTCACATATATCTTGCCATGCTACTTCACGCCTTCTCGGGCACACTCTATCTTTGACTGTTGTTTCTGCGCTTATGAACCCATCATATCCTAGGGACGAGCTTGCGCGCTTATTGGTGTTAAGGAAGAAGATAAGTGTACTACGGGATTTCAGGCAAGCCCGTCGGGATAAGGCACGCCAAGACCACGATGAACACGAAGATACTCTAGCGTTGGCCCAAGGGGCGAAGGCTAAAGGTAAAATTATTCGAGACATCTACAAACTGATAAGTGATGCCAATTGGGGGCTGTCCCAAGCCAATGTTCGGTGTGAAGAAAGTAGGCTTATGGCGGAGGCCGTGGATGTAGATATTGCTCGTTGTCGCTTGTTGGTAGCTGGTTAGATTAGGTGCTAGCTTCGGGGACAGTTTCCTTTATTTGCTTATTTATTTCGTGCACTTTGCTTGTTGGACTTTTCCTTCTCAGTTTATATATATTTCTATCTCTCTCCTTTTCTTTCCATTATGTTATCGAATTTTCCTCTTTGATTGATTCTCTTTTACCCAACCTCATCGACGTTGCCACATTGGTCTTAGGAATCTCTAATATTTATGTCGAGGTTATCCTCTCTCTTAACCTTGTTTTGACACGTTTCTCAGCATGCAGAAGGGGTATGAGCAATTGCTTGGTATTCCACGCCCTCTTCCTTCGTGTGTGTATATAAATACCCCCATGCTATTTGTTTATGGGTGAAAACTGTTTCTACTGGTTTTGGTAAATTTGGGTGTGTGTGGATGAGAAACGAATCTAAACCATAAACAAATGCACTGCACGGGAGTGCTTTTGATTCGAGAGATCAATCTATACAATTCTGTCCTAAACCAAGAAATGGCCGTTCCAGACTTGCTTCGGTCACAAAGTGAAGGAGATGGGGTTGATCTTAGGGAGGGAAGCAAAGAAGGTGTTGAGATTGTGAAGGTGTTGGCTGTTTATGACTTGTATCAGAATATTGAACTAGCTTGCACAATGTAAGCTATCAGTTCTGGGTGTTTTCTGGAAACGTGACAACACTTAGTTTTATCTGTGTTGTTTGGAAATAGGTGAAAGACCTATTTATACAAGTCATTGAGCGCAACTCTCATCTCCTAAAAAGTGGAGGAGGTGAAGTGATGGAGTAGTGGGGTCATGTAGGAGTGTTGAATGTTACACGGTCACACTTTTGCCCAATTCCCTCATCACTGTTAACCGTCCACCTTTTCCTGACACGTTCTTGTGATGGCGTGTTGCACGCTGCACGCTGTAAACCGCTAGACCAATACCCTAGTAAGTATCCCCCAGTTTGTGACATGCTTGATGTCTCGAATGAGTGGATCATGGGACCCACCGCAGGAAATAGCATACGGTGCTAAGTTAAATAACTAAGTTATTTAAGAAATTCATATTCATGAAATATCGTGTATACTCGATGCATGTAATGCATCGAAAACAATCAATACGTATGAAGCATCGCTGTTTTAAAGCTTAACCGAATAAGTCGCGGATTAGGCGTCTTAAAATAGCATCACGTCCAACCATATTTGGGTGATCGTTTGGAGGCCGCATGGGCGAGCCATCCCCTGGTCGATCACTCCCTGCAGAAGAGTGGCGGACGATGATCATCAAGGTGCTTTATTGGCCGCTTAACCCTTAACCAAGTATGTCCGACCAAGCTGGCAAAGTTGGACGGACAAGATGGTTTACGGCATATATCTACGACCGTTGATGAAATTTGGGGTTTTTAAGAGGTGCGCAAGCATCACTCTTTGTCTTGACCGAATTCAAGCATGGGCGTTATTTTTGGTGGGACCGTCCGGGCATGCGTGTAAACGGCCTGACGGTGTACATGTCCATACCGCTTTGTCTCATGAAGGCTTGATCTAGGCCACACAAATTGACTGGCAAAGATGAGTGGTCGTGATCTATTGCGACAGAAATCCATTGCCGCAAAGGATTTGGAAGTCGCGTAACATGCCACCTTCGGGCGTGCGTTTCGAGGCGCTCGGCCTTGGTTTGCCTAGGCCGGCTGGTCACACGCACAGGTGGGCCCACGGTGATCACGTCAACATCCTTGGGACCTCTTGAATCTATACTACACCCTCCGTTTAGGCTGGCGAAGATGGATGGACGCGATTGAACTACGACAGATATGCATCGCCGCAAACCCTAATTAAGGTTTTGAATTGGTCACACGTACGTGACTTTGGCCAAACGGTTTGGCACATCGTGATCCTCCTTTGGAGAGATCGATCACATGGGGCCCATGTTGGGCCGGTGGTGAACACATGCGTATCTTCCTGATGGTCCCAAATGCGATCTAAGCCATCCAAATAGGCTGGCTAAGTTGGATGGTCGTGATCGATTTAAGACGCTAGTGGACTTCCACGATCCTCGAAAGCATCACGCCCACCATGTTTTGAGCAATCGTTCATTGCTCCATGACCATGCCGTGAGCAAACCGATTAGGTATGGGGAGAGTGGGCCCGCCAACGAACGTGTTAGCGCTTCCCTAATCATTCATGGAATGATCTAATCCGTCCAACCAGGTTGGTGAAGTTGGACGATCATGATCGTTTTAAGACTGCCTTGAACAGTCTGTGTTCGATTGAATTTCTTCAAACTTCAAAGCATCACGGCTACCCTACTTAGGGTTGGCGTTTGACGTTGCTAGGAGATGTTCGTGTGATGTCCGACCGGCTAAGGCATAAGTGGGCCCGCCGGTGGTCATCACGACAATAGCCTATTCTTACCAGGGTTTGGCTAGGATTGTTAAATTGCGCGGCCAACTTGTGTGGCCACGATCATTTCTGAAACTGATATGGACAGTCTAGATTTCCCTTAAGGAAATTATGGATGCTCGATCGGGCTAACCAAAGCGCGTCGATGCGAGACTCTCTTTGTCAGAGAGTGATATACCCTGTGTGGGTACTTCGTGCATGTCTCAATATCGGCACGGAGATTCATGCTACTCTGCTGAGAGTGAACACTCAGTCATCATGTCATGCAAATAATGAGAGTTAAGCTAAGAACACAACACGGAAAATACTAGGAAAATCATGCATTAATTATTAATGCTAGTAAAATTCACAGAATATTTGGGATTGTTGTTGCACGCACCATTCTGGGTGAATTTTGCGTATTTATTGAATTGCTTCAAATAAATAAAGTGAAGAGGTTTTCTGCACTCATTACTGTTTAAACGGCTTTTCCCTTTGCAGGGTGACACCGTATAAAAATACTGGTTTTACAATTTTAACCCTGGACTAAAATCCACCATCAACATTAAGTCCCCTGCCTAGCACTTAATGGTTGCACTATTGCGGGGTAGGTATTATATGGCGACAGTTTGAACGTTAGAACGATTAAGCTAAAGTAAACGAATATTTACCGTAGAGATGAACACCACCTTACGCCTTAAACGTCCCGGAGCTAGTCAAACCATTCATATCCAGCGGCTTTTCTGACCTTGATTAGGGTTTGAAAGAAAGCACGACTTGGTCGGTGTTGAATCCTTACTTATCGGATAGACCTCGCCGCACCCGATTTGGTATTCCTTTAGGGTTTCCTCGATATATATATATATACAGGTGGGGATTCAGAACTACCTTTTACTGTTTCGTGATAGGGTTTTCTTGTAAAAACTCCCTTTTCATCATGTCCAGTAGATTGTCTTCTTCATACCAACCAGGCTCTCCTGCTAAGCGTACACTACTTGCATCTGAGGTATGATTCCGAACCTATCTCTTGATTTCAATGACGCCATTATTTATTTATTTTACTTATGTTACTTTTATTTCAGTGTGAACGAATTCCTGAGCTTCGCGATGGCTCCCCTGCTCGTATCCTTCGAGTTAAGAAGACCATACCGGTTCGTTCTTCTTCTCTTTCTCTTTTCCGAACAATTGTTTGTTCTTCATGATCAGGTGAATAAACCTCCCTTTTTTGCAGAGATACCCTACTGGAACATGTGTGACAGTGATCGATGATGACGACTTAACTAGTCCTCTTCCTTCAAACTCAAACACGCCTACCCCCGTGGATCTTGAAGATGCTGATCTGGGTATCTTATCTTATGAATATCCCAACGCAAGCCTTTCGTTCGATGTCCACATGAGATGTCTATCTTCCAGTTATCGAACTGTCGGCGGATTCTTAGTGCGGAAGGAGTTTGTGTCTTTATACACAAAAGTATGGAGAAAGTATGGCCATATCGCAACCAGGAATGTAGTTCGACACTGTTCATCTGCTTTGGTCACCACAGGAAACTTCCTTCTTCCTATGATTACTGAGATGGATAATATCTTTATCCGCAACGTTGCTGAATCAAACCTCGAAAAGTGGGAAAACATGGTGTCTACCTGCGAATCCATGGAGTTCAACGTGGGCTAGTTGCGCCAGCGTCTTGACATCATCAAGGTTGATCGAGCTGGTATCCTCGTGAATGTAGTTCCTGCCGCGAAAGCTATCTTGGAGGAGGAAAAGGCTCTGGCTGCGGAATCAGAGAAGGTGGAGCAGGCAGTTCAAAACTTGAAGAATAGGAAAGAGAGGTACCAAACTAGGTTGAAGATGATGCTTTCAAGGAACTATAATCTGCTGTACGGCCTCTTCTAAGATGTGCTCAGCTATACTCCCTTGTTGTCAATGGCGTTCACGTCATCATTTTTTTTTTTCCGAACAGCCTTGAGAAATGAATTGCATTGGTTTTTTGGTAGATGGATGAAGTTTTTACATTAACGTATTTTTTGAATAAATTGATAATTCAAATGTGTAATGAAAAACACATGTATTGTCATGTCACGAGACAGTAGCGGGACAATGATCAAGCATGGTATGCCTTGAGCCATTTTCCGTTAATGACTGCTTCTAACTTGCCTCCATCCACCTTAATGACCTTGTAGTAGCTGGTATTGTAAGCCTTGGTAATCACGTAGGGACCTTCCAATTTCGGAGAGAACTTTGGTGCAGACATGTCTTGCTGAATGTGCTTGGCCATCTTCAAGACTAAATCTCCTACTTTAAAAACACGTGGCTTTACAGTCTTGTCATACGCCCTGGATATCCTATTTATGTACACTTGAGTACATTCCTCTGCCTTGCTTCTTCTGGAATTCAGAGTGTCTAACTCAGCGATTCTTGAGTTAGATGCTTCAGCCTTGTTCTAGTGGACCCCACTTGCTGCTGCAATCCTGGATGATGGGATCTTGATTTCTGCTAGGAGGATCGCGTTCGCACCGTAAACAAGTGAATATGGATAAACCCCAATGGAGCTTCTAGGTGCCGTCCGTTACGCCCATAGCGCCATCGGCAACTGTTCGTGCCAGTCTCTAGGATTGTCATGTACTGTTCGACTGAGAATCCGAATTAATGTTTTGTTGGTGCTCTCAGCCTGTCCGTTTCTTTGAGGGTAGTAGATGGTGGAGAAGACCTGTTTAATTCCATATTCTTCAAGCAACTCTCGTACCTGTTTGTTGGCGAAGGGGGTGCCGTTATCAGTGATAATATGCTTAGGCGCACCAAAACGACAAATGATGTACTCTTTAATGAAAGCCGCAATCGTTGCTCCTGTAGTACCTCGTAGAGGAATAGCCTCAACCCATTTGGTGAAATATTCTGTCGCGGTTATGATGTACTCGTGCTGCTTCGATGACGGCGGATTGATCTTCCCAATAATGTTAAGTCCCCAGCTATAAAATGGCCATGGACTACTTATCGAGTGTAAAGGAGTGGAAGGTGCGTGAACAAGGTTCCCATGAATTTGACATTTGTGGCAGCTTCGAACAAATGCAGCTGCGTCATCCTCCATGGTCGGCCAATAGTATTTCTCGTGTATCTGGAGAAACAGTTTCCTCTTACCTTGATGTTCCCCTTCATGCATTTCCTTCAACATAATTGGAATCTCTACCTCAGCCAGGCACCGTAACAGATCGCCTCCAAAGCTTTTCCGATACAGGATCCCTTCGTGAAATACGAATCGCTTCGCCTTTTGTTTCATCTTGACATCATCCTTTTGATTAGCAGGAGTTACTCTATCACGAAGATAGTTAATATACGGCTCTCTCCAGTCCCCGGTATGACTTATGCTGAAAACCTCTAGTTGATGTGGCGGCGCTTGAGAATTTGAGCAAGACTTTTGGAGTAGCCGAGATTGAGTCTCCATTTCTGGCCAGTAATAGCCCAGGCGTTGAAGACGACGATAGAGCGTTACCACCAAGGTTTGCCCGCATATTTCATCGTGAACGTGGTTAAGCCGCAACTGAACTTCTTCATCTCCGAGACATCTTGATAGGGAACCATCCGGGTTTCGATGATATAGCATACCATGAAGCATGAAGAAGTTTTGCAGGGTTTTGAGACTGACCTTTCCTTGAGAAAGCGAGCTGCTAAGCTCCCGAATGATCGGAGTTCGCCAATCGTAGGTTCCCGTGTCTTTGCATTGTGAAAGCCACGTTGATTCTACCGTTCTTCTCTTCACGTCAGGGTTTCTTCTAAACCTTCGAACTGTAATTTAGATGCCAGCGTTGCTAAACAATCGGCAGCAAAGTAGTTTAGTAACTTTTGCGCTTCTGATCGGTATGGAGCTAGTGTCACCTCCTTCAATGCATATACTCCATTCATATGATTAACTAGTAGCTTAGAGTCACCCCTTATTTCCAGACGTGTGACCCCTGCTTGTTTGGCTAATGACAGTCCTATGAGGAAGGCTTCATACTCCGCTGAATTGTTAGTGCATTGAAAGTCCAGCTTGAAGGAGTGTGAGAACACTTCTCCTGTTGGAGATACTAGGACTATGCCTTCCCCTCCAGTGTCATTGCTAGGAGAGCCTTCAAAAATATAACAGCCACGCTTATTCTTCGACAACGGAGATGTCTGGAAATTCTCCAGGAAGATCTTCGCGTAGCGCAGTAGTGTCTTCTCCAGGGAATGCTGCTAGTAAATCTGCAACTGCTTGTCCATTGATAGCTCTAGGTGATCCACATGTTATGTCTAACTCTGACATTTGGAGAAGCCACTTAGCCGACCTTCCCATCAGGACCGGTTTTGAAAGAAAAAACTTCGCAGGATCAGATTTAGATATGATTACCACCTTGTTGTATAGCAGGTAATGTTTGAAATTCTGAATGGAATGGATTAGGGCTAAGCATGCCTTCTCTGCCTTGGGATATCTGAGCTCAGTATCTCTCAATATTCGGCTGAAATAGTATATAGGATGTTCGATTCCCTCGTCATCTTCTTGAGCGAGCAAAGCCCCGACGAAGGTATCACTGGAAGCAGTGTAGAGACATAGCGGTCTTCCTTGGACGGGAGACTTCATGATGGCTGGAGATGACAATATTCGCTGAATCTTTTGAAACGCTTCCTGTTATACTGCGGTCCAAACGAAACTTGCTCCTTTCTTCAGCAAGGGGGTGAATAAATCAATGAGCTGGGCTAAACCAGGTATAAAACGTCGAATGTAGTTCACCTTGCCTATGAAGATTTGGAGTTCCTTCATAGTTCGTGGTGGTGGCATCATGAGGATAGCTTGAGTCTTAGATGGGTCCACTTTGATCCCCTCAGCAGTTACCTGGAATCCCAGAAATTTGCCTGAAGAGACGCCGAAAGCGCATTTCAAAGGATTCATCTTCAATTTGTATTCACGACACCTTTCGAACACTTGATGTAGGACTCCTGTGTGGTCCACCCGAGCTTTTGATTTGACTACTATATCATCCACGTAGTCTTCGACTTGCTTATGCATCATGTCATGGAAGATTGCCGTCATAGCACGTTGATACGTTGCGCCGGCATTCTTTAAACCAAAAGGCATAACAGTATAGTAAAAATTTCCAAGAGGAGTTCGAAAAGCTGTCTTACTTGCGTCATGCTCATACATCCTTATCTGATTGTAGCCACTACATCCATCCATGAAGGAAAACATGTCGTGTCCGCTGGTGGCATCTACTAACATGTCGATGTTAGGTAGAGGAAAATCGTCCTTAGGGCAGCATTTGTTCAAGTCTCTGAAATCCACGCAGTACTGGATCTGTCTGTTTTTCTTTTTCACCGGAACCACATTAGCCAACCAGGTCGGATGATGAATGGGTTTAATGAAGCCAGCAGCTAGCAACTTCTGAATCTCAGTCTTGATTTGCTCTTCCACCTCGTGCCTGAATTTCCTCAGAGACTGTTTGATCGGCTTGGATCTGGGTATGACATGTAGATGATGGGTGACCAATTTTTCATCTAAACCGGGCATCTCTTCATACGTCCAAGAGAATATGTCCTGGTATTCTTTGAGAAGTTGCATGAGCATCGTGCGTTTATCCGTGGACAAAGTTGAGCTGATGGAGATAGGCCTGGGAGATTCTTCATTCCCGATATTAATGATTTCGAGTTCGTCAGTCGTGGAGTTGGTGCCATCTTGCAGCTGTCGTGGAGCGTCCATCACCTCTTCTTGTGGCTCGTCGTTTTTGTAGTATTCGACTGGGCAGAGAGACTGGGCATCAGTCTCCCCTGCTAATTGCTAACAGCGGCGTCGGTACACAGTTTTCCCTTTCTGATCACGGCTCGCCACAAAAGTTCGCTCCCTCTTAGTGTGAACGTGGGTCGCTGCTTTACCGGATGAAGAAGAACGCCTTGTTAGCAAAGATGCATCTTGGGGCTTAGCCCCCAATGATGCAAGTCGGTCCTCCTCCTGGATTGACGCCCACGTGTGGAGTGGGACGCAATGAACTTTGTATGATTCTTCCCACGGAGCTTCTCTTGGTTCAAATAATTCCACTCCACATATCGGTGCGTAAGGAGACAACGATGCATGGATACAAACGACTTCTTTATTTAGCATAGTCTTCTGGCATTGGTGATACGTCGAAGGGACAATCCTATTTTCATGAAGCCATGGTCTCCCTAGTATCATATGGTAGTCCGGATCCTTTTCTAGGATTTCGAATTTCACCTTTGACTGAACGGGCCCTACGGATAAATTCAGATTGACATACCCGTACGTATTGGTTTGGTTTCCTTCAAAGTCTGTCATCGTGGTAGGCTGTCGCATGATCTTGCTTGGGCGTACCTTAGCCGTCTTGAGTGTCTCGAGAGTAATCACATTCGAAGATGCTCCTGTGTCGATGAGGGCCCTCTTGAACTCTGAATCCTTGATGCGCGTAGTAACGTGTAAGGCCTAGTTGTGACCCTCTTCCGCCATCATGTCTTCCTCTGTAAATATAACATTATTCACAGACATCTCTGATGTTTTTGAGACTTCTAGACGTGAAGGAGTTAAATGCACGTCTAGGTCTATCTGGTTAATTGCAGCAAACGTCTCCGCCCGCTGATTCTTCGAGAGATGTAAAAGTTCCCACAAACTTTCCACTAGAGAAGCTGCTTTCTGATCCACCGGCCTCCGGTTCATAGTGAAACTATTGATTTGAGGAGGATCAGTCCCCAGTATAGAAGTCTCCGTGGTAGGACCGCTCATATCTGATGTCATCTTGATGAGGAGATCGAGTATGCCGTTTATCGCTTCTTTGATCAGGTCCATGTTCTTCGTGTGAATCTCCTGCACCCGTGCTAACTCGATCAATGTTGGGATTCTTCCGGTTATACTATCAGATACACCGTTGGGAAGAGAAGTATCTCTATTGGAGGAACTTCGACCAGGATTTGAAGCTGGGGCAGTCCTAAGACCAACCATTTTGAAATCAACCAAATGGGATTGGGTATTGAAGAAATTGACTTCACAACCAAGAGATTAATCTCCCAATGTGGTCGCCAATTGTTTATGGGTGAAAACTGTTTCTACTGGTTTTGGTAAATTTGGGTGTGTGTGGATGAGAAACGAATCTAAACCCTAAACAAATGCACTGCACGGGAGTGTTTTTGATTCGAGTGATCAAACTATACAACTCTGGCCTAAACCAAGAAATGGCCGTTCCAGACTTTCTTCGATCACAAAGTGAAGGAGATGGGGTTGATCTTAGGGAGGGAAGCAAAGAAGGTGTTGAGATTGTGAAGGTGTTGGTTGTTTATGACTTGTATCAGAATGTTGAACTGGCTTGCACAATGTAAGCTATCAGTTCTGAGTGTTTTCTGGATACGTGACAACACTTGGTTTTTTCTGTGTTGTTTGGAAATAGGTGAAAGACCTATATATATAAGTCATTTAGCGCAACTCTCATCTCCTAGGAAGTGGAGGAGGTGAAGTGATGGAGTAGTGGGGTCATGTAGGAGTGTTGATTGTTACACGATCACACCTTTGCCCACTTCCCTCATTACTATTAAACGTCCACATTTTCCTGACACGTTCTTGTAATGGCGCGTTGCACGCTGCAAGCTGTAAACCGCTAGACCAATACCCCAGTAAGTATCCCCCAGTTTGTGACATGCTTGATGTCTCGAATGAGCGGATCATGGGACCCACCGAAGGAAATAGCATACGGTGCTAAGTTAAATAACTAAGTTATTTAAGAAATTCATATTCATGAAATATCGTGTATACTCGATGCATGTAATGCATCGAAAACAATCAATACGTATGAAGCATCGTTGTTTTAAAGCTTAACCGAATAAGTCGCGGATTAAGCGTCTTAAAAATAGCATCACGTCCTAACCATCTTCGAGTGATCGTTTGGAGGCCGCATGGGCGAGCCATCCCCTGGTCGATCACTCCCTGCGGAAGAGTGGCGGACGATGATCATCAAGGTGCTTTATTGGCCGCTTAACCCTTAACCTAGTCTGTCCGACCAAGCTGGCAAAGTTGGACAGCAAAAATGGTTTACGGCATATATCTACGACCGTTGATGAAATTTGGGGTTTTTAAGAGGTGCACAAGCATCACTCTTTGGCTTGACCGAATTCAAGCATGGGCGTTATTTTTGGTGGGACCGAATGGGCATGTGTGTAGACGGCCTTCCACATACCACTTTTTCTCATGAAGGCTTGATCTAGGCCACCCAAATTGACTGGCAAAGATGAGTGGTCGTGATCGATTGCGACAGAAATCCATTGCCGCAAAGGATTTAGAAGTCGCGTAACATGCCACCTTCGGGCGTGCGTTTCGAGGCGCTCGACCTTGGTTTTCCTAGGTCGGCCGGTCACACGCATAGGTGGGCCCACGGTGATCACTTCAACATCCTTGGGACCTCTTGAATCTATATGTACACCCTCCGTTTAGGCTGGCGAAGATGGATGGACGCGATCGAACTACGACAGCTATGCATCGCCGCAAACCCTAATTAAGGTTTTGAATTGGTCACTCGTACGTGACTTTGGCCAAATGGTTTGGCACATCGTGATCCTCCTTTGGAGAGATCGATCACATGGGGCCCATGTTGGGCCGGTGGTGAACACATGCGTATCTTCCTGATGGTCCCAAATGCGATCTAAGCCATCCAAATAGGCTGGCTAAGTTGGATGGTCGTGATCGATTTAAGACGCTAGTGGACTTCCACGACCCTCGAAAGCATCACGCCCACCATGTTTTGAGCAATTGTTCATTGCTCCATGACCATGCCGTGGGCAAACCGATTAGGTATGGGGAGAGTGGGCCCGCCAACGTGCGTGTTAGCGCTTCCCTAATCATTCATGGAGTGATCTAATCCGTCCAACCAGGTTGGTGAAGTTGGACGATCATGATCGTTTTAAGACTGCCTTGAACAGTCTGTGTTCGATTGAATTTCTTCAAAGCATCACGGCCACCCTACTTAGGGTTGGCGTTTGACGTTGCTAGGAGATGTTCGTGTGATGTCCGACCGGCTAGGGCATAAGTGGGCCCGCCGATGGTCATCACGACAATCGCCTATTCTTGCCAGGGTTTGGCTAGGCTTGTTAAATTGCGAGGCCAACTTGTGTGGCCACGATCATTTCTGAGACTGATATGGACAGTCTCAATTTCCCTTAAGGAAATTATGGATGCTCGATCGGGCTAACTAAAGCGCGTCGATGCGAGACTCTCTTTGTCAGAGAGTGATATAGCCTGTGTGGGTACTTCGTGCATGTCTCAATATCGGCACGAAGATTCATGCTACTCTGCTGAGAGTGAACACTCAGTCGTCATGTCATGCAAATAATGAGAGTTCGGCTGAGAACACAGCACGGAAAATACTAGGCAAATCATGCATTAATTATTAATGCTAGTAAAATTCACAGAATATTTGGGATTGTTGTTGCACGCACCATTCTGGGTGAATTTTGCGTATTTATTGAATTGCTTCAAATAAATAAAGTGAAGAGGTTTTCTGCACTCATCACTTTTTAAACGGCTTTTCCCTTTGCAGGGTGACAACGTATAAAAATACTGGTTTTACAATTTTAGCCCTGAACTAAAATCCACCATCAACACTATTCTCGTTTTTTTATCTTGGTTATCGTTACATCTACTATCATATACATATATTTTTCTTGGTAAGTCGCCATTATGGCTATCTCTCTTCACGGGTATGTGATGTCCTTAGCGCCCATTTCCATGTTAGTCTCGGCTTCGTTCAAACAAGACGAGTTGAAACGACTTCTGTTCGTGAAGGCCGAGGTTGAGGAACTTCGGACACAGAGAAAGATAAGCAGGGATGCTAAACGTGCGAATTTCAGAGCCCGGTACGAGGCATATCAAGCTGCTCAGGCCGAGTCCCCCGGTCGTGTATCATCGGAGATCCAACAGGCGCTGGACGAAGCTGTCACTCGGGACGCAGCCAATCAGATATTCGCGGACTCTTTGATGATGGCGTCTACTATGAATCGTGCCATCTCTGATTGTCATCTTTGGGTCCCTCATCAGGGGGTCTTACCGCTTCTCGGTAATACTCTGACTTTAGAGGCCGCGTCCACACTTGTACCTCGACATTTCCTTGAGGACGAGTTGGCTCGTTTACTGATTTTGAAGGAAGAGGCGGGTCTGTTGTGGACGCTTAGGCTAATTCGTCAAGATAACGCGCGCAAGGAGTACGATGAGCATGAAGATACTCTTTCGATTGCTCGCGGAGCCGGTGTTGAAGATAACGTGATCCAGGACATCCTTAGGTAAGTGCATGAAGCCGATCAAGGTCTTCGTTTGGCTACTGCACAATGTGCAGATGGTCGCTTGATGGTGGAAGCCTTAGACGCTGATATTGCTAGGTGTCGAGCACCGATGGCTGGTTAAGTTTATCACTGTGGAATGTCTTTTTAGTTTAAATGGCTTTTGTACTAGATTGGTGTGAATAAAGTTTTTTGCTTGTATACGAGTATATCGTGCCTTCGGTACGTCTGTGACCTGTTCTTCTCTTGCGGGGTTGTTGGGTAAGGTTTTCGTTAGTTGAGCGCGGTTATTCCTCCCTTTCTCTCTCTTCTGTCTCCCCCCCCTTTTTTAGCTTATGTATCTACTCTCCCCCTCCCCCCCCCTTTTTTAAGGGAGTTGGACGGGGCGGGCGTTGGTTAAACGCGCCTACTCTCCCCTTTTTATTTTCAAGGGCGAAGGGTAGGGCGGGCGTTGTTTAAACGCGCCTACTCCCCCCTCTTTTTTTTCAAGGGAGCTGGGTGGGGTGGGCGTTGTTTGAACGCGCCTACTCCCCCTCTTTATTTTAAAAGGAGCCGGGTGGGGCGGGCGTTGGTTAAACGCGCCTACTCTCCCCCTTTTTTATTTTCAAGGGAGTCGGGTGGGGCGGGCGTTGTTTAAATTCGCCTACTCCCCCTTTTTTTTTTCAAAGGAGCTGGCTGGGGTGGGCGTTGTTTAAACGCGCCTACTCCCCCCCCCCCCTCCCCCTTTTTTATTTGCAAGGGAGCCGAGTGGGGCGGGCGTTGGTTCAACGCGCCTACTCCCCCCTCTTTATTTTCAAGGGAGCCGGGTGGGGCGGGCGTTGGTTAAACGCGCCTACTCTCCCCCCCACCCTTTTTTTTAAAGGAGCCGGGTGGGGCGGCGTTGTTTAAACGCGCCTACTCCCCCCTATTTTTTTTCAAAGGAGCTGGGTGGGGTGGGCGTTGTTTAAACGCGCTTAGTCCCCCCTTTTTTATTTTCAAGGGAACCGGGTGGGGCGGGCGTTGGTTAAACGCGCCTACTCCCCCCTCTTTGTTTTCAAGGGAGCCGGGTGGGGCGGGCGTTGGTTAAACGCGCCTACTCCCCCCCCCCCTTTTTTTTCAAAGGAGCCGGGTGGGGCGGGTGTTGTTTAAACGCGCCTACTCCCCCCCCCCCTTTTTTTCAAGGGAGCTGGGTGGGGCTGGCGTTGTTTAAACGCGCCTATCCCCGTTTTTTCTTTTCGTGCTCGTTGGTCGTTCGGATGCTTTTGGCATTCCTGGAACCTTTGTGGGCGTTCCCGAGGTTTTTACAAATATCAGTCAATCAGGCGCCTTTGACATTCCTGAGACCTTTTATGAAATTGTCAGTTAATTGGGCGCCCTTGGCGTTCCCCAGACCTTTTGATGAGACTTGTCAGTCAATCAGGCGCCCTTGGCGTTCCCGAGACCTTTTGTGAAACTTGTCGGTCAATCAGGCGCCTTTGGATGTCCTAAGACCTTTCGTGGACGTCAGTCGATCAGGTGCCTTTGGCATTCCTGAGACCTTTTGTGAACTTGTCAGTCAATCAGGCGCCATTAGCATTCCTGAGACTTTTGTCAGTCGATCAGGCACCTTTGGCTTCCCTGAGACCTTTTGTGAACTTGTCAGTCAATCAGGCGCCATTAGCATTCCTGAGACCTTTTGTGAATTTTGTCAGTCGATCAGGTGCCTTTGGCTACCCTGAGACCTTTTGTAAACTTGTCAGTCAATCAGGCGCCATTAGTATTCCTGAGACCTTTTGTAAATTTTGTCAGTCGATCAGGCGCCTTTGGCTGCCCTGAGACCTTTTGTAAACTTGTCAGTCAATCAGGCGCCATTAGCATTCCTGAGACCTTTTGTGAATTTTGTCAGTCGATCAGGCGCCTTTGGCTGCCCTGAGACCTTTTGTGAATGTCAGTCAATCAGGCGCCTTTGGCTTCCCTGAGACCTTTGTGCAGACGCCATTTTTCCAACTTACTTTATTGCTTAAAGCAGGCATTTACAAGGTACGACTCAAGCGTAAAAAAATTTCAACCACTTGCCGTTGATGGGTGTTTTGACCTTGGTCCCATTCATGCGCCGAAGCTTGTAGTATCCGCTTTCTGCCACTTTCCTTATTGTGAATGGGCCTTCCCAATTTGCTGCGAATTTTCCAGCACTGGCATTTCTCTGTACGTGCGGGGTGATTTTTAAGACTAGCTCATCAACCTTGAAGGTCCTCTCCTTTACACTCTGGTTGTAGTAGTTAGCTGCACGCTTCCTATAAGCTTCCGCGAACCTTTCTGCCCGTGCTCTTCTTTCCTATATTGTGTCTAAATGGGCAAAGCAGCTCACTTCATCTGGCGTGGTATGGATAGCCATTGCCACTCTTGCAGATGGGATTGCTATCTCTGCGGGTAGGATTGCATCTTTTCCGTAGACCAGTGAGTAAGGAGATGCACCTGTAGAACTGCGCTTAGAAATCATATACTCCCAGAGTGCCAATGGCAACTGCTCATGCCATTCTTTATGGTGGTCATGTACTATTCTACTGAGGATGCAGATGAGCGTCTTATTTGTTGCCTCCACTTGCCCATTCCCTTTAGGATAATAAGGGGTAGATATGTAGAGCCTTACATTATATTGGCGGAGTAAATCAATTACATCCTTGTTCACGAATGATTTCGCGTTATCTGCCCTGATTATCATGGGAGCGCCGAACCTGCAAATGATGTGTTCTTTGATGAATGCGGCTATTGTGGCACCTGCGTAATCTTTGAGGGGTATCGCCTCGACCCATTTCGACGCGTACTCGGTGGCGGTGATTATGTACTTATGTCGCTTTGAGAATGTTGGTTTGATTGTCCCTATAAGATCGAGTCCCCAGCTGTGGAACGGCCAGGGCGTTACTATGTTGTGCAATAGTGCGTGGGGGGCTTGGATCAAGTTCCCATGTGTCTGGCACTGCAAGCATCTTCGGGCGTGTTCTGCGGTATCACTTTCCATGGTCGACCAGTAAAACCCTCCTTCGTAGAGTTGTAGGAACAACTTCCGAATACCCTGGTGCTCTGCATCGTGGGATCGGGTCATGACTTCTATGGCTTCCTGATTTGACAGGCATCGTAGCGCGGCAATACCATAACTTCTCCGATAGAGAATGCCTTCATACATGAAGAAACGCGTTGCCTTCCTTTGTATTTTTAAAGCCATTTGTCTGTCACCAGGCAGCTTCCTGTGTTGGATGAAATTGATGTAAGGTTGTCTCCAGTCTACTTCTTCGAATGTGCAGACCTCCACGGGCTGCGGCGGGGCTTGACAATCGGCACAACTATCTTGGAGTGCTGCTGCTTGAGCTGACATACTTGTCCAATATACGCCCATCCTTTGAAGCCTTCTGTATAGATGAACGGCACCGGTCTGCCCACATGTTTCCGTGTGTATTTCTCGGAGTAACTTCTCCGCCTACCTTTTATTTACACATCTTGCGAGGGATCCTCTGGCCGCCCTGTATTACAACGCACTTTGGATCATCACGAACTTCTTTAAGGCTTGAGTAGGAATCACTCGCTCTTCGTCCATCCGCGTCAAGTCTTCGACGTATGCCTTTCTCCAGTCGTCCGCCTCCTCGAAGGACAAGTTCTCTTTCCAAGTACCAGGTAGCCCTCTTCTTCGTACCGTAACTGTACCCTCTTCTTCGTCGTTTAATGATACCTTGCTTTCCAAGGTTGTCAGGGCGTCTGCGTGTTTATTTCCCCGTGGGGCTTCGAAGACTACTCCTGCTCCTCGCGGGGCTTCGAAGACTACTCCTGCTCCTCTCACGGACCCGTAAGAGGATCCGTCAAAGAACATGGTTCAAGGCTTGTCAACATCTGCGGACGCGACCTCTCCAGGTATGTATTCGTGTACTTCATCGTCTTCTGCTCCTGGGAGAATGGCCATGAGGTCGGCTATTGCTTGTCCCCTTACAGCATTCGGTCGCTGGTACTTGATCTCGAATTCCGCCACTTGAAGCAACCATCGGGCGGTTCTCCCTGTAAGGAAAGGCTTCGAATCCAGGTACGCTATCGGGTTCGCTGCTGCCACTACAATGGTTTCATGTGTTAGGAAGTAGGGGCACAACTTTTGAGTCGCGTATATGAAGGCCAAACTTGCTTGCTCTACGCGTGGGTATCTTAATTCTGCATCTCGTAGGACCCGACTCACGTAATAGATAGGTGACAGCTCAGTCCCCCCATGTCTTGTGCGAGAACTGCGCCGATTGCTGAGCTGGTAAACGCCGTGTAGAGATAAAGAGGGACTCCGCGTATCGAAGGTCTAAGAATCTTAGGGGTGACAAGACACTGCTTCAACTTTTCAAAGGGGGCACACTGTACCTCTCCCCATACGAAGGGTATACCTTTTTTCAGCAAGGGAAGGAACGCAGTCATCAGCTGTGCTAAACCAGGCACGAAGCGTCGTATGTATGATATATGTCGTATAAAGGCTTGCAGCTCTTTGGTGTTCGCCGGCGGTGCCATTGTTGTGATTTCTTCGACTTTGCTCGGGTCTACTTGAATTCCCTCATTAGTCACCACAAAGCCCAAGAATTTCCCGGATGTGACCCGAAAGGCGCACTTGAGAGGGTTCATCTTGAGTTTGAATTTCCTGTATCTCTCAACGGCCGTCATTAGGTGAGAGATGTGATCCTCAGCCTCTTATGTCTTGACTACGATGTCGTCAACATATACTTCTATTGTCCGGTGCAGCAGGTCATGGAAGATGGATGTCATGGCGCGCTGATATGTGGCACCGGCGTTCTTCAATCCAAACGGCATCACTACGTAGTAGAAGTTGTCGTATGGGGTTTGGAAGGAAGTTTTCTTTGCATCTGCAGGGTCCATCTTTACTTGGTCATATCCACTGAAGCCACACATGAAAGAATATCTTTTCTTTTTCCAGGTCGCGTCCAGTGTCATGTCGATGTTTGGCAGCGGGAAATCGTCCTTTGGGCAAGCTCGGTTCAGGTCTCTATAGTCTACACAACACCTAACCTTTCCATTTTTCTTGGTTACTGGCACGATGTTAGCCAACCAAGTGGGGTGTTGTATTGGCTTAATGAATTTGGCTTTAAGTAGCCGCTCCACTTCCTCCTTTATCGCGAGGGCCGTAGCCCTAGGAAACTCGCGGCTTCTTTGCTTCACGGGTTTGAATTCAGGCGATACTCCTAGATTATGTACCACGAGATCGCTATCTAAACCTGGCATTTGGTCATAGTCATAAGCGAAGACGTCCTTGTATTCTTTAAGTAACGCGATCAATGCTACCCTTTCCTCTTGATCCAGATTCTTGCTTATCATGATGGAGCGCTTGTCTTCTTGTGTTCCTATGTTGATTTCTTCCATTTCATCCACAGTGAGGTATTTTGGCGTTCGTTCCTCATTGGTTCTCGTAGTGATGCTTACCAACTGATTGCGCAATTCTTGGTCATCAACCGTGTTGTAGGGAAGTTCAGACAACCTTTGTTTTGTGATTTCATCGGGAACCCCCGCTTCACTCATCAACTCGTCAGCGTGGTTTTGCTCATTTGCGGGCATTCCCTCGGCTAATTGCTATAATCGGTACACATGTCCACCATCGGGCCTGGAGAAGCGTTGGAAACTGGGTTGTTGTTGATGGTGGATTTTAGTTCAGGGCTAAAATTGTAAAACCAGTATTTTAGGCGTTGTCACCCTGCAAAGGGAAAGGTTGTTTAAGAAGTGGCAAAGTGTTGAAAACCTCTTCACTTTATTTGAATCAATTCAATAAATACACAAAATTCACCCAGAATGGTGCGTGCAACAGCAATCCCAAATATTCTGTGAATTTTACCAGCATTAATAATTAATGCATGATTTGCCTAGTATTTTGCGTGTTGTGTTCTCAGCCGAACTCTCATTATTTGCATGACATGACGACTGAGTGTTCACTCTCAGCAGAGTAGCATGAATCTCCGTGCCAATATTGAGACATGCACGAAGTACCCACACATGCTATATCCACTCTCTGACAAAGAGAGTCTCGTATTGACGCGCTTTGGTTAGCACGATCGAGCATCCATAATTTCCTTAAGGGAAATCTAGACTGTCCATATCAGTCTCAGAAACGATCGCGGCCACACAAGTTGGCCGCATAATTTATCAAGACTAGCCAAACCCTGGCAGGAATAGGCGATTGTCGTGATGACTACCGGCGGGCCCACTTATGCCCTAGCCGGTCGAACATCACACACACCTCTCCAGCGCCGCCAAACGCCATCCCAGAGTAAGGTGGTCGCGCTGCTTGGAGAAGCTCGAACGAGCATAGACTGTCTGGGGCAGTCTTAAAACCATCGCAACCGTCCAACTTCGCCAACCTAGTTGGACGGATTAGATCATCCCATGGATGGTCATGGAAACGCTAATGCACACGTTGGCGGGCCTACTTTTCACCTTCCCGATCGACTTTCTCACGGCAATGCCATGGAGCAATGAACGTTTGCTCGAAACATGGTTGGCGTGATGCATTAAAGGGTCTCGGAAGTTCCACTAGTGTCTTAAATAGATCACAACCATCCAACTTAGCCAGCATAATTGGATGGCTTAGATCGCGCCTAGGACCATTGGGAAGGTGCACATATGTTCACCATCAGCCGCCCCATACGATCGGCCTCCCCAAAGGAGAAGCACAGCTTGCCAATTCGTTTGGCCCAAGTTGCGTGTACGTGACTATTTCAAAACCCTAATTAGGGTTTACGGCAATGTACATCTGTCGTAGTTCGATCACGTCCATCCATCTTCGCCAGCCTAAACGGAGGGCGTAGATATATACTCAAAAGGTCCTGAGAACATTAACGTGATCACCGTGGGACCACCTGTGCGTGTGACCGGCCGGCCAAAGTAGACCATGGCCAGGCGCCCCGAAACGCACGCCCAAATGTGGCATGTCGCGCGGCCTCTAAATCCTTTGCGACAACGGATTTCTATCGCAAATTGATCATGACCACTCATCTTTGTCGGACAAATTGAGTGGCCTAGATCGCACCTTCATGAGACGAAGCGACATGGACACGTACACCGGCAGGCCGTCTAAACGCATGCCCGGTCGGTCCTACCAACGCCATGCGTGAATTCGGTCAAGCCAAAGAGTGATGCTTGCGCACCTCTTAAAAACCCCAAAATTCCATCAACGGTCGTAAATATGTGTTGTAGATCATCTCGTCCGTCCAACTTTACCAGCTTGGTCAGACAGCCTAGGATAAGGGTTAAGCGGCCAATAAAGCACCTTGATGATCATCGTCCTCCACTCTTCCACATGGAATGATCGACCAGGGTATGGCTCGCCCATGCGGCCTCCAAACGATCACTCGAAGATGGTTGAACATGATGCTATTTTAAGACGTTTAATCCGCGACTTATTCGGTTAAGCTTTAAAATAGCGATGCTTCATACGTATTGATTATTTTTAATGCATCACATGCATCGAGTACACACGATATTTCATGAATATCAATTTCTTAAATAACTTAGTTATTTAACTTAGCACCGTATGTTATTTCCTGCGGTGGGTCCCATGATCCGCTCATTCGAGACATCAAGCATGTCACAACTGGGGGATACTTACTGGGGTATTGGTCTTGTGGTTTACAGCGTGCAGTGTGCAACGTGCCGTTACAAGAACGTGTCAGGAGGCATGGACGGTTAACGATGATGAGAGAAGTGGGCAAAGGCGTGATCGTGTGACAATCACTCACACACGACCCCACTACTCCATCACTCCACTTCCTCCACTTCCTACGATATGAAGGGTTGCGCTCAATGACTAGAATAAATAGGTTCTTCGACCTATCTTCAAACAACACAGAAAAACCAAGTGTTGTCATCGGTATCCAGATGTTGATGGTGGTTTTTAGCTTAGGGTTAAAATCGTAAAACTATTCATCTAAAATGACGTCACTATGACCACTAGCACACTTATTGAATCAAACAACATGCCTACGTAAGAATTACCAGGGTACCTTTTTTTTTATACGTGTGTCATGTTCCACGGCAGAACCCTTAGTATTAACTGACATCACATTTGTATACGCCAAACCCTAATTCTCCCACCGTGCCAATGGCAAACCATGCCGGCCACGTCTCTGCGCCAAGGCATGCCAACCATGCCAGCCGCACCACCGTGCCAATGGCAAACCATGCCAGCCGCGTCTCTGCGCCAAGGCATGCCAACCATGTCAGCCGCACCACCGTGCTAATGGCAAACCATGCCAGCCGCACCAATGGCAAACCATGCCAGCCACGTCTCTACGCCAATGCATGCCAACCATGTCAGCCGTACCACCGTGCCAGCCACGTCTCTGCGCCAAAGCATGCCAACCATGCCAGTCGCATCACCGTGCCAATGGCAAACCATGCCAGCCACGTCTCTGCGCCAAGGCATGCCAACCATGCCAGCCGCACCACCATGCCAGCCGCACCACCGTGCCAATGGCAAACCATGCCAGCCACGTCTCCGCGCCAAGGCATGCTAACCATGCCACCCGCACCATCGTGCCAATGGCAAACCATGCCATCCACTTCTCCACGCCAAAATAAAGGGTTGCAATAATCAACGGCTACCCTTCTCTTTGAGATGCAGATCTCGACCATCCAAGTTCGCCACCTAACGCATGGCAACTTGCGACCCAAAGCCAAACCCCACGGTTTGCACTAAACCCTAGTTTTGGCCGCGCCTATACCATGCCAGCCTTTCCTTCACGTCACTGGATGACAAAATGAAGGGTTGCATCGATCAACGACCACCTTTCCATCTAAGATGCATATCTTAACCGTCCAAGGTCACCAGCTAACGTGTGGCAACTTGTGTCCCAATGCCAAGCCTTAATTGTGGTCGCGCCCAAACTACGCCATGACCCCTGCTTTTGGCCGCGCCTAACTACACAAAAATCCTAGCTTGCCGGCCATACTTTCATGCCGCCAACTACCAAACGAAGGGTTGCAATAATCAATGGATACCCTTCTCTTTGAGATGCAGATCTCGACCACACAAGTTCGCCACCTGACGCATGGCAACTTGCGGCCTAAATCCAAATATCACGGTTTGCGCCTAAACCCTAATTTTGGTCGCGCCTACTCTATGACCAAGCCATGCTCAACGCTGGCTGCTACAAACGAAGGGTTGTAATAATCGACGGCTACCCTTCTCTTTGAGATGCAGATCTCGACCATCCAAGTTCGCTACCTAACGCATGGCAACTTGCGGCCCAAAGCCAAAACATCACGGTTTGCACCTAAACCCTAATTTTGGCCGCGCCTACTCTATGGCAAAGCCATGCTCAACACTGGCTGCTAAAACGGAGAGTTGCAATAATCAACGGCTATCCTTCCCTCTGAGATGCAGATCTCGACCGTTCAAGTCCGCCACCTAACTTGCGGCCCAAAGCCCAAACATCACGGTTTGCACCCAAACCCTAATTTTGGCCGCCCCTATTCTATGGCAAAGCCATACCGACTCTACCATGGCCACTGGCATGCCACCATGCCACACGTAACACCATGCAACACGTTTTCCCATGAAAACACTCGAGACATCTAACACATGTCACAAACTGGGGGATGCTCATAAAGGGTATTGGTTTGGCGGTTTACTGCGTGCGGCGTACACTACGCCCGTTAAATGAAAGTGTCCTAAGAATAAGGCGGTTAGTAAATACAGGGAGTAATGGTGAAAACGCTTTCCTTCATTATGGAACATCAATTCCAGGTGTTACTGGTTACCACCTCCTCCCATTTACTCATTTGTTTCTATTTCTTACAAGACCAGAGTACGTTTCACTTGGACTTGTATAAATAGGTCTTACCTATTTCCACCAAACAACAAGTTTTGGTCAGGAGCATACAACACTCAGAAACCACTTGCTAGCTTTCCCATATGTTAGCTTTCACTTTATGATACAAGTCAAACAACTACTCTTCCAGAATCAACTATTCTGGTCTCAACACTTTCTTCGCTTCCCTCCCTAAAACCAACCCTTCTCCTTCAGTTTATGACAGAAGCAAGTCTGGAATGGCCATTTCTTGGTTTAGGCCGGATTTGTACAGATTGATCTCTCGAATCTAAAGTACTCCCTTGCAGTACATTTTTTTGGGTTTAGACTCGGTTTCTCACCCACTCACGCGAAATTACCGAAATCAGCAGAAACCGTTTTCACCCTCAAACAATTGGCGACCACAGCGGGAGGATTGATCTTTCGGTCACGCTGTCAATTTTTAACTCTCAATCTCATCGTTTGACTTAGATCTCGGAACGGTAGCAACAAATGATTCGCTCAGGGATCAACGACCCAGTTACCAGTCGTAACAGTTACCAGGCGTAATACAACAAGAGCCGACTAGGGACTTCCAAAAAAAAAAAAAAAGCAAACGATTCGTTTAGGATCGACGGCCCAGTTATCAATAATCACGCGACGGGGAACAACTGGGGACTTCTCACGGGCAATTCGACGTCGCCCGGACTTGCGGTTTGGGATCCGTTTTGTTGAAGTAGGTAATAAAAACAAGTAAGTCCGGCCAGGATACATAACCAATTACTATAGGTTTCCATGTTGAAACCAAACACCATGTTATTCCCAAGTTTCATCCCATACTTTCCCCCATCATGCAACATTCACGGTTTCACAATTTTCCTAGATGATTTGCTACCTACACTTGCAACTCAGACTTTAACATATCAAAAGACCATTATCCCAAAATAATCCAAAAACTCTTATAAAAAGCAATCATCTATCAATCCAAAAAGAAAAAAAAAAAACGAACCATAAACTAGGCGTTTCTTTGCCTTTCAAAAAAAAAAAAAAAAACTAAGGAAAGGAAAGGAGTTCCAGAAAAGTAACACGCTCAAGGAAAATCGCTCAACAACGGCTCGTTTTTCTTGGAGAAAACGTTCTTCATACTTTGAAGGGCCGCCTGCTTCAGTTTCAACTCCTGAGATAACTTCTCAAGCTCCTGGGACAACTTATCGACTTCTGCCGCCTGACGATTAATCGAATCCGCAGAAGGACCATCAACCGTTTCAGCCTGCAGTTTTTGGATCTCAGAAAAGCCCTTGCAGAACTAGGAGACATTAAACTCAAAGTCTACACACATATCCCGGTGAAACTTCTAGCTTGAGATCACATCTCCGGAAACAGTGTGACCAGTCACGTTGCACATATGGTGAATTGAAGATAAAGCTTCTTCCACACGCTTGACCAATGCAAATCGGCTAGTGAGATTCTTGGTCGTGGCGATATGTCCGTATTTTTCCCATATCCTGGTATACAACTCCGCATGCTTGGATGGCACATTGAAGCCTCCAACCAACACATGGTCTTCGTGGGGAGTCAAATATGGAGGCACGAAATGGTGCCCACAACTGAATCTGCGACCGACAAAGGATACCTGACCACGACCGCACCAATGGTCGCCGAAGTACTTTCCACCATCTGGGTTTCACCGTTATCAACGTCCATCTCCAATCCACCTATAAGCGTGGCTTCCACAGCTGAACCTTCATTGTGGCGAGTCTTCACCTCAAGACCCTCTTCAGAAACAATCCCCTCCTGTAACATTACGATTTAGTTTTCACTCAAAGAAAAAAAGAGGGGAAAAAAAAAAGAGGAACGCATAAACTTACCGACTCATCTGCGGATTCGCCGGAGGAAGACTCGGTGTAACCTTCGAAAGCACTTTCATCATCACTGCTGGATCCCGATCTTTCTTCTTCCTCGGATTCTTCTACATCCTCAGGAGACTTAGTAGCCGATTTCTGACTATGCGCGAGTTTGGCAAAGGGGTTTGCGCTGTCAAGGCCCTGAATCAGAAAAGAAAAGATGTTTAGCAACGAAACAGAAGATTTGTATGAATCAGTCAAATCAAGAAGGAGCTGCCCATACCCGTGTGTTGAAAGAACTGAAAGTCACGAGAGCCGACGAATCCGACTGGAAACCACCCGTACGGTTCCTAGACCTTCTCTCCTTTTTCTGAGAACTGTCGGGAGATTTTCGCTTAGCAGTAGAAGGCTCCCTCAACAGTGGATGTTCCGCTAAAGTCACAGAGGAAGGCCTGCTGCGGGTATTCTCCACAACATCGCCCGCAAACCCATGGATGGCAAGAAACTCATCCTTCCAGAACTTGTTGTACCTATGGGTTGTCATTGGACTTCGATATGGGAGCAGGAAAGGAAGGCTCTTACCTAGCGCGAGAACACTGGCGTTAAGAACAGCTGGCAACAGTTCTTCCGAAGCAACCGACTGACGAATAAATGGGACCCCTTGGTCAAAACCCATATGCCGAGCCGCCCTGTCGATATTATAAGGGACCAACTTGCAACATCCCCCAAAGAAATATGGCACGTGTCCAGGGATACAACTCCGCATAAATACGACTTCTCCAACACTTGTATTCATCCCGGACGAAAGCAAAGTCAAGTTCGGAGCAGCGGCAAAAGTGTTTGGCTGAACTATGAATGCGTGAACTGGAGCCCAGGGACGAAAAGTAACAGCATAGACATTATCAAGAATATCAATGAGCTTTACTCCAGATCTTGGGCGCCTATTAGACCAGCACATAATTCGAGAGCCGCCGCAAGACTCAGGAAGCGGAGCCAACGGTTTAGGAGCGCACTTTGCGAAATGCTCCCACAACCATGCCTGGAGGAAAGCAACGTGAACATACGAGTCTACCTTCAAATAACCGTTTGAAACATACATATCCGCAACCAGATGATCCAAATGGGTGTACAAAGAACCAAGAAACAAGCCCCCAATGGGAAGAACGACCCCTTTCGCCAGTTTGATGGCAAATTTAATAAGCCATCGCTTTATCTCCTTCTTGCCAGAGCCGTCATCAAAAATATCTCTGGATAGCCACAGAGCTAAAAACGCGGCAAGATGGAGAGTGTCATCTAATTCTAGGTCCACCTCCGACTCATCAGGGAACCACTCAGACACCCACCAGCTGTAGAAGCACTTCGTCTCGTGATTCTTTCGGACGAACCCTTTTGACTTCTCGACAAGGGCGGCACACATCTCCTCTTCATCATCAGACAACGTGATATCAAGATTCCCTGTTATGGGAAGGTTCAGCAAGATGGCTACGCTCTCCAAAGAGATGGTCATTTCTCCCCACCTGCATATGGAAGTATGAGTATCTGGACACCATCTGGAGACAAACGTGATCAAACCCTGGATGTCTTCCCTAACTTGAAGTGTTGTAGAAGCCGTGACAGCTCTAACAATCTGCGCCTTGGTCAAATTTGCCCTCACATGGTCTTGACATATCATGAATTGCATCCACTTATCAAAAGAACGCAACGGGCTCTGACAGATTTTGAAGTCGATGGGAGAAGCAGGATATTCTTTCCTCTGCAGACAAAATCGCATTATGCGCCCTGGCCGAACCAACTGGACCTCTCCTTTATTTTCTGAACCAGTCAAAAGAACTACCACATACTTGGGATGGGTTTTCCTAGGTGAAGAAGACATTGTAAAAAAATCATCATCCGCATTTGGCTTGGAGTTGCTAACGTTCTTCGGTACAGTTGCAAGGCTCTTCCCAGGTGACATCTTAACAGAATTCCTTATGCTATTGAAGTAACTACAACAAAACAAAACGAAGAATTACTACCTCGAAGAAAAAGCATACATAAAGTATTACCAAGATCGGTTACGAACAATAACGTGTTTGTCACGGAAATTTCTCTTTGGCCACACGTCACGACATTCATGACTAGGAGAATGGGGACTGATGCTACCCAACGAGGCATATGTAATGTCAAGGGAAATACGCTATTGGTTGAAATCAGATAGTACCGCGGGAAGCATGCGAAGTCACGGAAAGTACAACCCAGGTCAAGTCATGCTTTATCATGGAAATACGCTCGCAACCAAGGGAGGAATATTTTCACACGGCCACAAAAGGGAAAGGCAACCTTGAAGCTAGGTTTTCACGAGAAGAAAACTAATAACAACAACCTACTCATGCACGAATGTTTTGTATAATACTTGGTTTTCTTACTATCGGCATGGCGACTAATATTGCTATGATACTGCTAGCAAGGAAGAATCATTCATAAAAAAAAAAAAAAAAAAAATACGCGTTCATGGAGAGTATATCTACGGCTAGGGCTTGCACCGACAAAAGAAAAAGAGAACAAAGATGAAAAATAAAATAAAAGGAGAACAACCCTTTTATAGGAGTAATATTCTTTTGAAGTTCGAATAAGGAAAGGATTCCCTATTTTAAGCCACGAATAAGAAAAGGCAATCGGGCCCGCAAGGATAAGTCTCACGATGCCCAAAAGTCCGCGCCATGCCTTACCTGACGATACCCCAGCAATTCGCGCCACGCCAGCGTCCAAGTCGTGCCCGCCCCGAGCCAAGCCGCCCGCGCCGAGCCAAGCCGAGCTGCGTCGAGTCAAGCCAAGCCGCACGCGCCAAGCCAAGCCAAGCCGTGCCCGAGACAAGCAGCGCCCAAGCTGCACCAAGCCGCGCCCAAGCCAATTTGCGCCAAGACCGAGCCGAGCCGCGCCCGAGCTGTGCCAAGCCAAAACCCATTTCTAGCCACGCCAACAACTTGCTAAGCCAGCACCTCCGCGTTCCCTAGCCCAGCCAAGATGACGCGTGACCAAATCAAGCTGACATCCCGTGTCTCAACCAAAGAATCGCCTTCTACCGTTTCACGTCTAGCCAATAACGACGCAAATAGAATTAATGCAAGGCCGCCAACGCAAGGATCACAGATTCTCAAAATACTCTCGAAAAAGGTTAGACGAATTTTCCTAGCCGTCTTTCATGACCCTCCGCTTTGGCTTTGTCCTTGTCTGTCACCATCTTATGCTTACCTCGCAACAATGCTCCTGTTCCGATCTAAGCAAGGGACTTAATGTTGATGGTGGTTTTTAGCTTAGGGTTAAAATCGTAAAACTATACATCTGACATGACGTCACTATGACCACTAGCACACTTATTGAATCAAACAGCATGCCTACGTAAGAATTACCAGGGTACCCTTTTTTTTATAGTGTGTCATGTTCCACGGCAGAACCCTTAGTATTAACTGACATCACCTGTGTATATGCCAAACCCTAATTCTCCCACTGTGCCAATGGCAAACCATGCCAGCCACGTCTCTGAGCCAAGGCATGCCAACCATGCCAGCCGTACCACCGTGCCAATAGCAAACAATGCCAGCCACGTCTCTGCGCCAAGGCATGCCAATCATGCCAGCCGTACCACCGTGCCAATGGCAAACCATGCCAGCCACGTCTCTGCGCCAAGGCATGCCAATCATGCCAGCCGCACCACCGTGCCAATGGCAAACCATGCCAGCCACGTCTCTGCGCCAAGGCATGCCAACCATGCCAGCCGCACCACCGTGCCAATGGAAAACCATGCCAGCCACGTCTCTGCGCCAAACTATGCCAACCATGCCAGCCGCACCACCGTGCCAATGGCAAACCATGCCAGCCACGTCTTTGCGCCAAGGCATGCCAACCATGCCAGCCGCACCACCGTGCCAATGGAAAACCATGCCAGCCACGTCTCTGCGCCAAGGCATGCCAACCATGCCAGCCGCACCACCGTGCCAATGGCAAACCATGTCAGCCACTTCTCCACACTAAAACAAAGGGTTACAATAATCAACGGCTACCCTTCTATTTGAGATGCAGATCTCGACCATCCAAGTTCGCCACCTAACGCATGGCAACTTGCGGCCCAAAGCCAAACACCACGGTTTGCACTAAACCCTAGTTTTGGCCGCGCCTATACCATGCCAGCCTTTCCTTCACGTCACCGGCTGCCAAAACGAAGGGTTGCAACGATCAACGGCTACCTTTCCATCTAAGATGCAGATCTTAACCGTCCAAGTTCACCAGCTAATGCGTGGCAACTTGTGGCCCAACTCCAAGCCTTAATTGTGGTCGCGCCCAAACAACGTCAAGACCCCAGCTTTTTGCCGTGCCTAACTACACAAAAATCCTAGCTTGTCGGCCATACTTTCATGCCGCCATCTACCAAACGAAGGGTTGCAATAATCAACGGCTACCCTTCTCTTTGAGATGCAGATCTCGCCCACACAAGTTCGCCACCTGACGCATGGCAACTTGCGGCCCAAAGCCAAACATCACGGTTTGCGCCTAAACCCTAATTTTGGCCGCGCCTACTCTATGACCAAGCCATGCTCAACGCTGGTTACTACAAACAAAGGGTTGCAATAATCGACGGCTACCCTTCTCTTTGAGATGCAGATCTCGACCATCCAAGTTCGCCACCTAACGCATGGAAACTTGCGTCCCAAAGTCAAAACATCACGGTTTGCACCTAAACCCTAATTTTGGTCGCGCCTACTCTATGGCAAAGCCATGCTCAACGCTGGCTGCTAAACGGAGAGTTGCAATAATCAATGGCTATCCTTCCCTCTGAGATGCATATCTCGACCGTTCAAGTCCGCCACCTAACTTGCGGCCCAAAGCCAAAACATCACGGTTTGTACCCAATTTTGGTCGCGCCTATTCTATGGCAAAGCCATACCGACTCTACCATGGCCACTGGCATGCCACCATGCCACACGTAACACCATGCTACACGTTTTCCCATGAAAACACCCGAGACATCTAACACATGTCACAAACTGGGGGATGCTCATAAAGGGTATTGGTTTGTCGGTTTACAGCGTGCGGCGTACACTACGCCCGTTACATGAAAGTGTCATAAGAATAAAGCGATTAGTAAATACAGGGAGTAATGGTGAAAACGCTTTCCTTCATTATGGAACATCAATTCCAGGTGTTACTGGTTACCACCTCCTCCAATTTACTCATCCTTTTCTATTTCTTACAAGACCAGAGTACGTTTCACTTGGACTTGTATAAATAGGTCTTACCTATTTCCACCAAACAACAAGTTTTGGTCAGGAGCATACAACACTCAGAAACCACTTGCTAGCTTTTCCATCTGTTAGCTTTCACTTTCTGATACAAGTCAAACAACTACTCTTTCAGAATCAACTATTCTGGTCTCAACACTTTCTTCGATTCCCTCCCTAAAACCAACCCTTCTCCTTCACTTTGTGACCGAAGCAAGTCTGGAACGGCCATTTCTTGGTTTAGGCCGGATTTGTAAAGATTGATCTCTCGAATCTAAAGTACTCCCTTGCAGTACATTGTTTAGGGTTTAGACTCAGTTTCTCACCCACTCACGTGAAATTACTGAAATCAGCAGAAACCGTTTTCACCCTCAAACACCAGAAAACACCCAGAACTGATAGCTTTCATTGTACAAGCTAGTTCAACATTCTGATACAAGTCATAAACAGCCAACACCTCCATAATCTCAACACCTTCTTCGCTTCCCTCCCTAAGATCAACCCCATCTCCTTCATTTTGTGATCGAAGCAAGTTTGGAACGGCCATTTCTTGGTTTAGGCCAGAATTGTATAGATTGATCTCTCGAATCAAAAACACTCCCGTGCAGTGCATTTGTTTAGGGTTTAGATTCATTTCTCATCCACACACACCCAAAATTACTGAAACCAGCAGAAATAGTTTTCACCCTTAAACATTTACTCATCTTGCTTCCTTTTTCTTTCCGTTGGTAGCACCATCCTTGATGGAATAAACACGGATTTGGTGGTTTCCGCTTTTTCTTCGTCCCCCCACTTCGGCAGTGGGGTGAGTCGAGCTTCAGGCATTTCGTCCTCTTCTTTTGGCTCGTCATAGAAAATTGCGTCCGCCATATATGCTTCTTCTGGGTCGAAAGGGTTGCTTGTGGCGGGAATTCGGTACTACTTGCCTCTTATGTTAGTTTTTATACATTGATGGTACGTCGACGCGACTACTTTGTGGTTGAGTAGCCAGCCTCGCCCTAGTAACACATGGAAGGTAGTGTCATCTTCTAGAACATAAAAAGGGGTGGTCCCTCGGATAGGACCAATCTTCATTGCTAGGTTAATGATTCCAATAGCTGTTTGGGCGTGGCCTCCAAATCCTTTCACTGTAGTGACCCGCATTCTTATCGCGGACCGATGTATGCCTAAAACATCGAGCGTATGCATCGAAATCAGGTTTAAGGACGCGCCCCCGTCAACAAAAGCTCTTTTTAGCGGCTTTTTGTTGATATACACAGTGAGATATAGAGGCCTGAGGTGCTCTCCCGGGTAACAGATGTCTTCGTTGGTAAATACGATCGCCTCCTTGGGGAGAAGCCCACAGGGTCTCCCTGCTACTATGGCTGTTATGGCCTTAGACGCTTCCTTGATTTGATCTTCGTTGAAGCCGAGCGAATCGAAGAAGTGTTGAGCCAATGTTGTCTTAGCAAATTGATGAGCCACGCCGTCTGTGTTAGAAAAAGTGGAATTCTCCATATCCACCTCGCATGCTTCTCCTTCATCCTCGGTGCAGGGCCTCCAGGTATCTCCGCTTGGGTCATGGGAAAGCACCATTACGTGATGTGGGGTGGTTTTGCCATCTTCCGTTTTGTCCATTTCAATCTCGCATATTTCTAGCTTCATCTGAAACATCCTTCGCAGGTTGAAGCAGTCGATTATAGGGTGTTGTATCCTCCGATGAAAGTGACAATAGCACCCATCATTTTTGTCAAGAGTGGTAGGATCCATTTTTGTCGGGGGCAACTGGGTTTCCTTGTTTGCTACCCATTGTTCTAATAATCCGACGATTTGTTCCTTGCTGCAAGGCAGAGGTGGCGGGAGCGCTCGTGTTCCCCAACCCTCGCGATTATTATTTGCACGGGTATTTCTCGGCATGGTCGACACAGTGTTAACCGAGTTTCGCCAAACATAATCCGAGCTTGGTTCTTCAATGCAATCGGCGATCCTTTACGCCTCCTCCGCTTCTACAAATATGGGGAAGCGAAAGTTTACCAGATTCTTTTTGAAAGATGGAGTCATCCCCCGGACGCAAATTTCCACTAACGCTTCTTCTTTAACGTCTTCATGGTAATCGAGAGTGAGAAGGCGGAATCTAGCGATGTATTTTTCTATCTCCTCGCCTATGCGCCAATTGCACTTGCTCAGGTCTATGGTTGTGACCTTCCTTTTTGCTGAATAGAACTTTCTGAGAAAAAGCGTGGATATGGCTGACCATGAATGGAAGCTCCTTGGCTTGAGGTTTTCGTACCAGGTGAACGCCGTATCAGTCAGCGATTTCGGAAACTCTCTTAGACATAGCTTCCCATCCGCCACGCGATCATTCATTGTAGACAGGAATCGACTGAGGTGCTCTCTCGCATTGCCTTGGCCATTGTAGACCTTGAATTTTAGTGAAGTATAATCTTCAGGGTACTGATATTCTATGATTTCAGAGGAGTAAGGACTCGCCATGAAGTTATAATTGTCTTGTTTAACGATTTTGTAATTAAATTCTAGGTATTTTGCAATCGCCTCTTGTGTCATAGCCGCAGGCTCGTTTTCAACTTCCTCTACATCTTCTACTGTTTCTTTAACATTTTTCCCTGCACTAGCCGCCTTCATGAGCTTTCTCAGCTCTCGTTCTTTACGTACGTGCTCTTCTAGTTCGTTTTGCATCTCCTCGAGGGAAAGCTGAGTGAGCGGCGCTTCCTCGCCCTCGTGTTGTTTATCTTCTTCGCGCGTGATGTTTGATTTCTCGCCTGCGTGATCGGGTCTGATATTATACCTACTCTCTCTCCTTCTGGGTTAATTGGGGGTGTGTTTAGGTTTCCTGCCGCGCCTGAGCTAGCGCCTTCCATCTGTGTCATTGTAAGCTAGGCACGAGCCTCCGGGTGTGGTCGCCAAATATTGAGGGGTGAATTTCAGTTTAGGTTTTACCTGTCCTAGATATTACACGTGACCTCACAATTCCAATAATAGTAAGAGAGAGAGAGAGTTGTCTTTCCATTGTACCTTGTCCTTTCTTTTATAGGCTTTCCTAAAAGCCCCTCTTTTTACTACTTCATAACTAGGGGTGTCAACGGGTCCGGGTCCTCCCGGGTATCACTAGATCCGGACCCGGACCCTACCTTTAAAGGTCGGGTCCGGGTCCGGTTCTTAAACTTGTGGACCCAGAACCTGACCCGTTTAAATACCCGGGTACCCGTCGGTTCCGGGTACCCATTGGGTCTTAAGAAAACTATCAAAAAAAACCTCAAAAACTAAATATTTTTTTTTTGGCTTGAATTTAAATAATTTTTATAAAAATTTATTATTATTTCTTATTAATGTACTAAATAAAGATTAAATGTAAGAGAAAAATTTAAAACGAGTAAAATATCAAAGCTAAAACTAGCAAAAACATGAATAAAAGTATGAATAAACGGGTACCCAACGGGTATTACCCGTTTGGACCCGTTTAGATTTGGGTCCAATCGGGTAATTACCCGTCGGGTCCTAAGTTACTAATGGGTCCAACTTTAGGACCCGGAACAGGACACAAGTCTACCGGGTCCGGTTCCGGTTCCGGGTAATGGGTACCCATTGACAGCCCTATTCATGACACATGTCCTAATAACTCTTAATTACCCTTAACGCCATTCTTTAACATAACCCCTTCCTTCTTCATTAATTCCTCCTTTATCCTCCCATCTTCATGGGTATCTTCTATTTGGGCTTGGGTTTAGTCCCCAAGTCGTACATCTTAACCCAAGTTCACCTATATTCTTAGGGGCATCTCCAACTCATTAAGGGGTATTATTTTTCATGTATCAACACTCACAAAGAACGTCAAATCCTTAATCTCGTTGAAACCGTGAAAGCGAAGGTCGTTGAGGGAAAAACTCCCAAACCCAAAAAAACGAAACCCAAGGAAAAAATGGCTCCAATTAGAAGGTATGTGAACTTAAACCCACCTTCTATCCGATTTTTTGTTGTGTTCTGATTGTGAAAATGAGTTTGGTAACTGAAAATTAGCGGTTTCAGTTAAAGGGTCGAACTGTCGAAATGGAAACCCCTAACGACTTTTCATTTGCATGCGTATTCTATGAAAAATCATTAGTGTATTAGGTTGAAGATGATGACCCTAATTCTGCTCCTTCTACAAATTTTGCCCTAGAATAGAGTCGTTAATGTGTTAGGTTGAAGATGACGACTCTCTTTTGCCGACCCTTTTTTATTTCTTAACGACTCTAGATGGAACTCGAACAGCCTTTTGTTCCAAAAAATGATAGTGTCGTCATCTCAGGTCCCATAGAGTCGTCACTTAGTTATATTCCCTAGAGTCGTCAACCCAAATCGTAGGATCGTTATTGCCTTTTTGACGACCCTTTGTTATTTGGAAGGGTCGTCATCATATAACTTTGAGTCGTCACATGTTATACAAGGGTCGTTTGTTTTGTAGATCATTTGAGTGACGACTCTTGAACTGATAACCATAAAGTTGATGTCTTATTGGGTTTTTTTGTTTTGAATATAGTACCAAGAAAACCAAAGACAAGGTTCCAATGACGATAACTCCTCCTTTCAAAGCTCCCCGCCACGATAAATACTTACTCACTGGTCCATTACGCGGTAAAAAGCCGAGTGAGGTATCATTTTCTATCACCGAATCAAGAGACAACGGTAATGAGTTGTCGGATTCATCAGAATCAGACTCTCCTGTTATTTCCGCTAACAGTAGTGGTGAAGAAGAAGAGATACAAGAAGATGAGATACAAGAAGGTGAGATACAAGAAGATCCTCCCGTACGAGGTGAGAAAGAAGAAGAGGAAGAAGAGAGTGATAAGGATGATGACAATAATGGTAATGGTGATGATTCAGATGATGGTAATGGTGGTGATGAGGAGGAGGAAGGGGATGAAGGTAATAATGGTGGTGATGAGGAGGAGGAAGAGGATGAAGGGGATAATGTTGCTGGTAAGGATGATGAAGAGGATGATGGTAAACAAGATGTAGAACATGAGGAATAGAATGCAAAGCCGAAGCCGGTAAAGAGGGTTAAGAAGGATGGAACTGATATTGCACCTAGCGCGAGACACGTTCCCGCTACTCATTTGATGTTGTCTCCTCTTCGAAGTGGTAAACCTAGAGGAGAACCTAGAGATGGGGGCGAAGTTCTATTTGGATATTCTGGATCGTGGGCTCATACCATCTATGAGACAATCGTAAGAATCCCACCTTTGCTTGCTATTTGATTAGTTGGTTGATATTAACTTTCTAATATTTTTTAATATTTATTTGTTTATTTTTTATAGGATCATAAGAATGTCGCACGTCTTTTTAGGCACCAATCTTATTTTCAGAAGTAACCGTTTTTTATTCAAAAAAAAACTAGCCGTTGGGTACATTTTTGCTATAAATAGAGACATATCTCTTCCAAACTTATTCACCCATCACTTTCAATCTTCCTAAATCAGTCACCCATCACTTTCAAACACTAAAAATGGCTCCAACTCCGTTCAATAATCTAGAAGATGTTGCTATTGTTAGAGCACACACCACTCTCACAAAGCACTCCATTAAGGAAGCGCAATGGGTGGCCAGTAACGAAGACCCAACCAGAGGGCCTTACCTCGGGTTGGATCAAACCACCTATGCTTGGTGGAAACGTGTATTTAAGGTTTTCAAAGCACTAAACGGAAATCGTTCAAGGAGGACGCTACCGCAGATAAGGGAAAGGTACGCTTATTTATACAATGAATGCGTATTGCTGAGAGACGAATTGAAAGCTCGGGCTGACGCTATGCCCAACGAACCTCGAATGAGTAGAGTAAGTTTGTGAATGAATAGGCCGTTCATCAAAAATTATTTATTTGGTTATGATTATTCAACAACACTAACTTATTAAAAAAATTGTTTTTCCAATATACTTTGGGTCGGAGCCAATACGAATTAAAGTACGGCCATGAGTTTTTGCACGAGTACTGCTACACTCTCTTGGAGGAAGTTGAATGGAAATTCGCCCAATATAATTAATCTCGTATAGATTTTCTAGCGCAATGTATTGAACAATTTTATGTGTTTTCCTTCTATTTTATTTCAACTACATGTATGTTTTTTCGGATTCAATAAAATGCATGACTTCAAATATTGGTTCAATAACTATAGTTCAGAAAGGGTCGTCATGGTTTGTAAAAAAACGAGTGACGACTCTATAGATTGTTTGAAATTATTGGCATGAGTCGTCATTTTTGGAGAAAGACATATTAACGACTCTAAATGTCACTTAACACATAGACTCTTTGACAGTAGAGTCGTCAGTCAGTAAACAAAACACATGGACGACTCTTTCGATCAACAAGAGTCGTCACTTGGTTAATATATATAATAACGATGCTTATAGCAGTTAATGTGAATTTTGAATTCACCAAATGTGGTTGAGTCGGGCAACGGTTAAAAATTCAAAAAAGTGACCGTTGGGTCCTTAATCTCTATAAATGGAGACCCATATCTCACCCCTTCTTCACCCAAACCATAATTCTCAACCTTCACATTCATTCTCATTCATTTATCATCCAAGAGGAAAAAGAAGAGGAAACACCATGACTAGTACATACACTTCGAAAGAGAATTGCGCTATTGTGAGAGCTTGGAAACAGTCACAAACCACTTTGAAGATCTAGGAAAAGGCATTGATCAAACATCGGATGCTTGGTGGAACCGTGTATTCATCGTTTTTGTGGCGTTAGACGGAAATTGCAACTCAAGGTATTTGAAACTCGTCAAGGAACGGTTCGAGGCGATAAAATTGGAATGTGATGCTTTCAAAAGAGAAATGAATGCCGTAAGGGAAGCCATGCCCAATATGTTGGGTGCTATAAGAATAAGGAATTTAAACAAAAGGTCAAACTTATCGATAGCTTTCAACAATACTAACTATGTTTTTGTTTGGGGTTTTCAGTTGGGGAAGGCGTATGTCCGATACGAGGTGCTTCGTGGAAAAAAGTTCGAGTTCGACGATTGCTACTTTATCTTGGAAGGCACCATGTATAATTACATGCTTTATGATTAAGTGTATAAGTGCACCGTTATTATCTATTGTATTTCATTTCCTTCAATGTATCGCTATGAAAGATGTATGCCTTTTACGATTCAATGAAATGATTCTATGAAATCAAAAATTATGATAATCCAGTGCAAGAGTCGTTAGTATATTAAATAAGACACCGAACGACTCTACATAAAATTTGAAATGGCTGGATAGGGTCGTCATCTTCTATGAATACATTTATGACGACTCTAAGTGTTTTATTTACTGAGAGTTTTGGTTTTAGAGTTGTTTGTCCGTAAACAAAAAAATTAACGACCCTTTCTGACCTAGCTAAAAGAGTCGTCAGTGTTTATCACACCAACCTAACGATTTTTCATAACCTGGAAAAGTTGCAGGTTTAAGTTGTCATTGGTAGTGTCAATTCAATGACGACCTTAAAGAGTAGTTAGTTAATACAACACCCGACTCTAACGACCCTCACTCTGAATAGTTTCATAGTGACCATGAATCGACCACTTGGAGCACCATTAAGACGAATCGAAGGGTATAAGATGTTTACCTGATTGTTTTGAGCTCCGAGTTCTTCATTTCGAGGATTGGTTCCTTCCTTTTGAGCAATAGGTTCTTCATTTGCACCATTATCCATGGCTTCCTCTATTAACATTTGATCATCAAACATCCAATCCATAGGATTAGTTGAGACGATATAACCATCAACACAATCATGGTTGTTATTTGAAGCTTCGCCAACCTCATTCCCTCCACTTGAATCACTCATTTCTAAAAACCCTAGTTTTTCCTCTCAAAAACTCCTCCTCTTCTTCTCAACACATAAAAACCCAAAAATAAAATTTCCCCAAAGTTTTATCCCAAAATCAGATATTAATCTAAACACACTTACCACACTAATCAACTTAATTAATTCTTAATACTAATCACACAGGGGCATTTTAGCCATTTAGAAAATATTTTTTTAAGGGGTGACCTAAATTGGGATTGGGTGACCTTTTTTTGTCCTCTAGTGCAAGGCCCTAATTAAATTTCATGGCCCCCAAATCAAGCTAGGATTTTGAATTCCACATATGCAGAGGTACCTTCCTCAAATTAACCCAAGCTGGAACCGACTTCATTCCAGCAATTTCCTGCTCAATTAGAGAGCATGCAGGACGAACGAAGAATAATTGATTTGAAATATAAACAGATCTTATTCTATAGCAGCAATACGATCTGTATCATCATCAAAATCAAAAACATACAAAGACTCACCATGAACTGTGAGATTCATTACTACCCCCTCCACCATGATGATGAGGTAGAAATAACAAAATCACTCTTCACTACAATTTCAAGCTGAAGAGGATCTTTTCAGCTAACTGTCTCGCAAAGGTAGGGTTCTCTCAATTTTGTTGTTCATGTCTACAGATTTCAATGTTCTGAACTTGCAGTATACTTGCATAACTATTTCCTTCCATTCAAATCAACACATTGATCATTTTGGGTGTTCTCTTAACCGTGAGTTTGATAGATTTTGCTCATACATTTTCTTCAAAGTACCGATGTCTTTAAAGATTATTGCATGACGAGAAATGTAGTTTAAATCGTAGAATTTCTGCGTTTGATTACCACAAATTGAATTGCATGTGATTTCGAAACGGTTTAGTTGATTTTGTAAAGATTAAAGATGATTTGCAGCTGGCATTCAAGCTTTGTTTTTCTCCCATCCTAAACCAGCCTACCACTTGTTTGATAAAACGATTCAGCGAGAGCTAGCATTCTGTTTCGTTTTTACTCCATTAATAGCCAAAAAGGGTGAAACCCTTTCATGGATTCTGTCTTGTTTTGTTCTTAACCACCTTGCAGTACATGCTAGCCTAACATTTTGCCTTACTTGTGACACCATTTTTATCTTTCGGAAATCCCCGTTTCATGAGCAACTCAAACTAGAACTCTGATCATTTACGGTATGGGTTAGTTCTTTGATTTTATAAAAAACACCTCTCTTTTTTTTCAAAAATTCATGACTTAACTGTCTTGATAGTGTTTTTCAAAGAAAACATTTGTGATTGAAATCTTTGTTTGTTTTTTTCCCTACTGGTTCTGTTGATGTCTTTTCCAAGCATAAAATGTTCTTTATAAATGGAAATGTTAGTTGTAACTCTCTTGTGCTTTACCTGGGATATTTGTCTGCGGTCTTGGGTTTTAAAACAACCTTACTGTGCAGTCCTTCGCGTTATTTGTATTTGGATATTTTGTTTGCATTTTACTTTGCTGATAACCTTTCGGCATCTAGGACTAACTTGCTTTAATGGAAATTCTAGTTTTCTGACAAATGCGAGACTTTTCCATGTTTAGACTTGTATCAAGTATTCTTCTCCCCTGGATATGCATTTGTCAACAATCTTGCTAGCTTCTCGTAACTAACATCAGACTTTTGTGCCGCATATGGACTTGTGTTGGTTAAGTTGTTGTTTTTCTTGCTGTTGTTTGAATGTGATATGAAACTTGAAAGCTCTACTTAGGAACGTCGGGCCTTAATTGGCATTTCACCACCTCAGTGGCTACCCGGAAAATCATTTGGAACGTATCCTACTACCCTGACGGTGGCTTCGGCCATGAGAGTAGTAGAGTAAATTTATTTGCGGCTCTGAATCTTGTTATGAAATGTATTTGCGTAAGGATTTCTTTCTGTACATTATCCTCGTTGCTGCTCCTCGTTTACGCGTTCGTATTTCATGCTGACATTACGTATTTTTTTGTTGTACCCCTACTGGGCATCCACTCACCCCTATGATTTGTTTTCTCCCAACAGAGTACGAGAGGAGCTTGCAGCAGTAAGCCAGGTAGGGCTTACGGCAGGCTTTGATGCTTCTAAAGTTAGTATTTGTTAAGTTTATGATCCATATATCACGGGGTATCTGGGATAGCTAGTCTTATGTTGCTTTTGACCCACGCTTTTGTCATATTTTGCTGTGTATATATTGTTGAGATCTTATGCAAAGTCTTTATTTAGTTTGTATGGGAAACTTGGTTATGCCTCAAGCGAAAGGTCTAGTTTTCAGTGCATACGGGACTACCTGTTCATTTGCTGTTTGGTTTTGAAGTATTGCAGACCTCCTTATATATATCTTAGCATCCTTGGGATTTCTACTTATACGATACAAAGTCATGACTTTCTTTCCTTTTTCTTTTCTGGCTATGCTTTCAACTGATATGAGATAGTGAAGGTTCTGCTTAATGCTTGTTTTAATCTTTATTGGGCTTAATTACTTATATATATCTTAGCATCCTTGGGATTTCTACTTATACGATACAAAGTCATGGCTTTCTTTCCTTTTTCTTTTCTGGCTATGCTTTCAACTGATATAGAATAGTGCAGGTTCTGCTTAATGCTTGTTTTAATCTTTATTGGGCTTAATTACATTGGTTATATTGGTATTCTTCCTAACCGTATTAGCAAATCTTCTTTTACATAAATTGCCATCTCTTTGTTTCCTTTTCTACCTTATGTAGTGCTTTGGAGTTTTATCTTAGTTTTGCACCATTGTGGAAATTCCCATTTTCAAATGTATTTGTTCTCTAAGTATATATTTCATGGGAACCCAACTAATTATTCTCATGTTTTCGAATGATGTTATAAAGTGCTGTGTACTTAATATGGTTTAAGTGTACTATATGCTCACTTTGTTTTCTACCTTATATTACTTTTGGACTTATCCAACCTAGATAATCCAACCATGTATATTATTATCTAGTTTTCAGCATTGCTAGTGTAGCTGGGTTGATTTTCAACCCATTAGAAGGAAAATTTTCTGGTCCGTCACACTAAGTTTCAATTGTTTCCTGAAGTGACTACTTATTGCGGCAGGAAGAACTGGGTCATCAGGGAGGAACCGACACTCTCGTCCTCCATCCAGGAGAAAGCGGGAAGGTTCATATTCTGATGATGGAAGTTATTCCAAGGATGATGATTCTGATTATGACAGAGGCTATGTAAGCAGAAAGGCATCTGGCTCTCATGTTCCGCCCAAAAAGAGACTGGACGCTTCTTAGAAGCATGATGAGCGAGGTTGCCAGAGAGATGGCGACGACTATGAAGATGAAGATCGTTGAGGTGGCAGCAGTGAAGATTCTGATGTCGGGAGCGACCTTTACAAGGATGTCGATGATAGAGAAGAGCTCGCAAAAATGACTGAACTTCAAAGGGAGATGATCCTATCAGATAGGTCACAAAAAAGAGACGATCAACGGCTTACAGAGAGGGTTAGGGCAAAGCAGAATAGTGGGAAGAAGATGCAACCTGGAAAAGAGACCCCATAACCGTCATTATCCCAAGTACGTTCTTCTGCTAGATCTGCCGAGAAAGGTGCTGCCAAAAATGATGCATTGAACGAGCTGCGGGCAAAGAGGATGAGGCATCAAGATCCTGAAGCTCTTCAGAAGAGGGATGCATCCAGAGGTGGAACGTCTTTTGGCTGTGATGCTTCTCCAGGCAGAAGAAAACCCCATGCAGCGAGTCCAAGTAGCTCGAGCCAAAGCGAGAGTCATAGTGGAAGCCGTAGTAGAGGTAGTGGATCAGCTGGAGACGAAGGCTTGGGAGATAGTGATGAGGACAGACTAGATAAGGATGCCCTAACTTTCGAAGATATGAAGGAGATTACAATTCGGAGATCCAAACTATCAAAGTGGTTCATGGAGCTCTTCTTTGAAGACCTGATTGTTGGTTGTATGGTTAGGTTTGGGATTGTAGAAAAAATAACATGGCCATTTACAGGTTATGCATGGTGAAGAATGTGGATGCCTCAGACCATGATAAACAGTACAAACCTGGATAACAAATATACACACAAGTACTTGAACTGTGTCTGGGGCAGTGATAACTCGACAGCTAGATGTCAGATGATCATGATATCGGACTCCCCTCCACTTGAGAGTGAGTTTAACGAATGAGCAGAGGAGGTGGATCGTAAGGGTGGAAGGATGCCAAGCTGCTAGGAAGTGCTAGAAAAACAAAAAGCTATACTAAAAGCTCTAACTTATGTCTACTCTGCCGCCACTGTGAAACAGATGCTGCAAGAGAAGAAATCAACATCATCAAGGCCTTTGAACGTCACAGCAGAGAAGGACTGAGGGAAATGGATATTGCTGAGAGCCGTTGTGATATGAGGGAAGTGGTGAGGATCAGAGCAAGGTTGCTCGAGCTTGAGTCTTCTCAGCAATCAAAGTTAAAAGATACCAAAGCTTTGAGGCTAGCAGAGATGAACAAGAAAAATAGGGCTGAAAACTTTAAGAATGCATCAGAATTAAAGCCAGTGAACACGGGTCTTGAAGCTGGAGAGGCTGGATATGACCCATTTTCCAGAAGATGGACTGGGTCGAGAAACTATTACACACCGAACACTACAAAAGGAGATGAGGCAGCTGCATCAGCTAATGGTGATGCTGCTGCTGAGGTAGCAGCATTATCGTTTGGATCATGCAGCAATGTTGTTGGTGGTTTAGCAGCCACTGCTGCAGCTTTGGAAGAGGCAGAGGATGCGGGGAAGTTGGTGGATACAAATGCACCTGTAGATCTTGGAACAAAATCAAACTCGCTGCAACCAGACATAGTATATGTGCAAAGGGAAAGAGAAACTGTGATGACGTGGCAGAGATTTTTTTGGCGATTTTTTTAGGTCTCAATCTTGCATTTTTCTCCGACATGGCGGCTGCATCTCAGCTTGATTCAAGTTCTTCACAGAGAAATAGGGATCAAAGATCATCAACAGAGGTCGAAACAAGGTTGGGTTTATCTGATTTCCCACCTTTAAATGATTCTTATGGTAAAAATGGAGGTAAGAACTCAAACCCTAGTTGTGGAAAATTGGGTTTTAATGGAGGTAACAAAGAGATGAATTGGTCTGCTGTTCTTCTGCCAAATAAGATCAGTGAAGATTGTTCATTAGATTATCAACCCTCTACTTTGATTGAAGGCAAGGAGGTGGTCTCAATCTCTTCTGAAACTCTAAAAGAAGTAACTAGAGACTGTGAGAACTTGGTTGTTGGCTACTTCATTGGAAAAAGACGCTCCTTCTCGGAAGTTCAATTTGCAGTTGCCAATACTTGGAAGATGAAAGCAGAGGTAAAAATTACTATCCATGGAAGCAATGCTTTCTTCTTTGAATTCTTGAATATGGAAGATAGAGCAGTAGCACTAGATTTTGGATCTTTCTACATTTTAGGCAAACTGTTTGTGGTTAGACCCTGGACACCTTTGCTTGAAAACTCAATTACAGAGATGAAGACCATTCCGGTTTGGATATTGATTTACAATGTTCCTATCCATACGTGGAACAAAGTGGGATTAAGTCCAATTGCTAGTTTTGTTGGTAAGCCCCTGCTGATGGATGAATGTACTCTCAAAAAGACTAGACTTACCTATGCTAGAGTCTTGGTTGAAATCAATGTCGACTGCACTTATCCAAGCCACATTCCTCTATGGATTGATGGTACTTTCGTCATGAATCTTCCAGTGGAATATCAGTGGAGACCACCAAAGTGCAGTCTTTGCTTTTCCTTTGGGCACTCCAACAGCAAATGTTCTACTAAAGGGACAAAGAGAGATCATTGGACAACAAAGAAAAAACAGCAGCTAGGAGGAGTTGGGAAGATCTTATCAACTAAGGAAGTAACAATGGAGAAGGATAATGAACAACGGCCGCTTTCGTTACTTGCAGTTCAATATGGTACCCGAAGTTGGAGCTGAAACATCGGAAACGATAGTTCCTAATGGCACAAAACCGATCATTAATGTGACTGAGTCAGAAGAACTAAATGGGAGCATTGAAGAAGGATTCGTTTCTACACCTTTGAATGACAGTCTGATCCTGCAAGGAAAAAAGAGTTTGGATGTTGTTTTTGATAAAAGTGGAGATGAAGAAGAAGAGGTAATAGAACAAGAAAAGGAAAAAAGAGTTTGGATGTTGTTTTTGATAAAAGTGGAGATGAAGAAGAAGAGGTAATAGAACAAGAAAAGGTTCTAGGTGAGTGGGTTTCTTATAAAAGAAAGAAAGGCACCGGCAAAAAGAAAGTGGAAAGCGCAATTACCTCATCTATCGATCCCGACATTCCCCCAGGTTTTGAAATCCATAACAGGTTTCATGGATTCGAAGAAGAAGAAGAAAAAGAAGAAGAGGTAGGCACCTCCAAATTGGTTTTGGAAGATCCAAAAGCTAGCATCGCAAAGCCGTCTTCGTGCAAGTCAATTACTGGAATCGGTATGAAATTGAATATCAAATCCAAAAATACAGGTATGCACCCAAATGGTACTCTTGCAAGTTCAAAAAAGAAAAAATTTCCTAAAACTAAAGTTCCTAACAAAATCTCGGGAGATAAACTAATGGAGCATGGTTCTTTATGGGGCTTAGATTTTCCACCTCGAAAGACTAATCGTGAAGAAATGTTTAGAGATCTCGCAAAAAATCACGATGACTTAATTATAGAAGATGTTGACGAGTTTGCTCATTGTCAATAGGCAGTGGTCTTTATCGTTTCGCCAATAGGCAGTGGTCTTTTTTGTTGTTTGCAACTTTGCTTTAGCTGTATTTCTGTTTTGTTGCTTCTTTTGTGGGCAGTTCGCTCTTCAGTTGTATACGCTCGCACACGGCTTGTGTGCCTTTTAATCTATCCTTTTGAACGATCAAAAAAAAAAAAATCAAACTCGCTGCACAATTTTGATCTGCTAATATCCTTTAGCAGAGCTTCTAAACTTTGGAGGAGCACTAGGAGCTCAGGCAGGATTCATGGCGACGAAGCAGAGGATAGAGGCAACAGTTGGAAAACACGTACCAGAGAATGATGGCAGGAGGCATTGTCTAAATTACACTCGCATACATTAGATTTGAAATTTCTTGCTTAAATTGGCTTTTGTTGAATTGGGCTTAACTGAAAGTTAAATGTATACGGAGTAATTAAATTCATTTCCACGATCTACTCGGATACAGAGTCAGACATTGCCTTAAAATGAGAAGGTGAATTAAACGGGAACTACTGTATTTCCTAATTACATAATTCTAGATAGATAATCCTAGAGAATCTTATAAAAATCCAGAATTTGACCAGAAAGAGAGGCACATGAAAGCAGAAACGTGTGCTCAAGAGTCAAACACGAACTGGGACGAGGCATCCATGATCCATGTTTTCTAAAAGACAGCAGCATCTCTTTTGGTATCCTGTCCATGAAGTTGGCAGAAATTTACAAAAAAAAAGATTAATGGCTGATATTAGGCTGCAGGATATGAAACTTGACATCTGGAGATTTCTGGCGTGACTGAGGAAACAGTCATGAACAATCATAGGAAACAGAACATTATTTTACACCCAACTTCTCATCTAGTCAACTATGTAGATCGACTTATCAAGTTCTATGACTGTATGACATATCTCATCGTGTCAGCTTATTAGATCTCGCTAGCATGCATTTCTTATAACTCAGATTTGAATTTAAGTCTGATAATTCATTATCTTCATCCGGGGTTTTCAAGTCAGAACTTCTGTGGATCCAAACAAAAATCAAATGTACTATACATTTATAGGGGGGCTATATGCTTGTGTTTTGATAAATCAAAAGAATGATTCAAGATTTCGAACGAAAAAGCAGCCAACCATCATAATCCGTAGCTACTAGTCAACCACGAGGACCATGACTCAATGTCGCCATCTCTAAACTCGGATGCAGCAGCCCTCTGCCATGTATACTAAAAATGGACTTCGTCCAACTCATACACTTCAATGTGTACATCTACCTCTGATTACAATTTGTTTCTACCACCAGTAACCCCTTCACTACTTGCATTTAAATGGCCTAAAAATGGAAAGAGGCTTTAAATCCGATACGACAAATGTAATGTAGGTAGGGAATGGCTGGCATCTTCTTCACTGGAACTCCGCTTATAACAATCAAGGGAACCTTAAGGCAAACGGAGAAGGTCTAGAAAAAAAGTCTACGAACCAATAAAAAACAAAACTATTAAAGTTATGTGTAGAGAACCTTGCCGAAAAAAGAAACAACTGCACATCTCAATCATGTTGATTGAACCTTCTAACTGTTCATTGATAGAAATCACACAAATATTCATCTTCACCTTACCTTCCCTGTCGCTAATATTTTCCATATTAAACCCCAAAACTCTTCAATAATTAAAACATGCATCTTACCTGTTATTCCTATAATTGTCTGAAAAAATTAAAACATTCACTGATGAATGAAATTGTCCTTTCACTACGTGCAAACCCACGCACCAATGCTGCTGATGATGATTTTGATTCTCCTAATAGGTTCGGGCAAATCCCAGTTAGACCGTCCAGAGGAACTTTTAGTTGTGATCGATCAGAAAAAAGAGTTATAAGGATTAAATGTTATAAGGGCCACGTATCAACCACTAAAATGCCAAACCCCAAAAAAATAAAAATAAATCATGAATGAAAGTGTCATTGCGAAGTGCGAACACAAAAGGAATCTCATCTTATAGGAACAACAAAGTGTCCCCTATCCATCCCACGATCAAAAGCAGTTTTTGTTTGCACTTTCCCTCTCGGCTTTCCTGTTTATTGAAAAAGGATCTGACGGTTTGTCAAGGGCCACGAAAGTAGGACTTTAATCTTTTGGATAGTGGGTGGGGGGTAAGCTTTATTCGGCTCGGCTTAAATGTGGCTTGGCTTGGCTTGGATATATTTTATTTTATTTATCATGCGGGGCTGAAGGAAAAACAAAGACATGACCCAATCAGAGTTACGGCATTTTACATCAAGAACTAGAACCTACCAACAATAACATAATTGTAACAGGAAACCTGGTAGTGAAGGTAGAGTACCCATGGAAACCTGATGCTTGTTCTCATTGCAAGACTTTTGGGCATTCTGATGCCAAATGCTGCTTAATTCCTAAGACTAAGGAAAACTCTGTGCCGGTAAATCCAACTTTGGTTATTACTGAAGTTGTAGGCGATCAAAACAATGCTGAATTGATTGTTATCACAAGTGATAGAGCTGAGGACAGAGCTGAGCAAATCCCTACGGTGGTTGAAGCTCAGGTTACAAAGGAGGCCACCAATGAAAGAAAGCTAACGGATGTGTTGATATCTACTCAATCTAAGGAGGTTTCTGGTGAAAGAGTGCAAACAGTGGAGATGGAGAGTAGGGTATCTAATCCAACTGATGCAAATTGGCAAAACCCAAAGAAAAAGAAGACGGGGAAAAAAGGAGATAAGACAGTGGAGGCTACATATGTTTTGAATCCTTATAGTATTCTTAACTCCGAACTTCCTTTTGCAAATTTATGTGATGAAGATTCTATGATGGAAAAAAGTAAGAGCATGAGAACGATGTTCCGGTGAAACCCCTTACAGTTATTGTAAAATTTCTGGATTGTTAGGAGATACTAGCGGAAAAGAGACAAGTATCTTTTGTGGGCTAAATGAAAAGTATCAGAAATCGTGGAAGGATAGGGAGCTTGGAAAGTTAGGTTGGAAGGATGAACCAAACATTGACAAGCTAGGTAGAGGTCAAAGAAAATCAGCAAAAAAGAAATGATTAAATGCTTGCTAGTCAGTGGGTGATGGTCAGCTTGGTTGGCTGTTTTTTTGGTCTGTAACTGACCTTGTTTATGGCTTTTAGAGCTTTGTTTTCTTTGGTGCACTATATTGTGCCTTTTTTCTGTTCTTTTGCTTTTCTTCTTTTTTTTTTTTTTTTTTTTTCTATTGGATTTTATTTTTCTAATACAATTAACCTTTCTCCTCAAAAGAAAAAAAAAACATAATTGTCACAGTACCATTAGATCGAAAATTTCAAAGGAAAAAAATGGAGCGTCGAGGAAGCAATCGGATACAAAAATGATAGTATCAATTAAATGGGAGGGGAGATGGTCTCCTAAGAGCAACCGCAGTGGGCGACCAAGACCAAAAATTTGGGAAGAGATAGAGACGTAGTGGGACGGACTAAAGATCAAATACCAGACTATACCAAATTTCCAGACTAAATTTGGTCGGCGACCAAAGACCAAACCCAAATTTTAGTCGCCCCACACTAGGCGTTGATATAGTATTCGCCCCACACCAGGCGGACGTAAAGTCCACGCCCCACAGCAGGCGGACGTAAAGTCCACGCCCCATATATATTTTTTTTTTAATTTATTGTGGGGCGTGGTTTATACCTCCGCCCCACGAAACTTTTTTAAACATTTTGAATGGGGCGAGGTTTATACCTCCGCCCCATTGTTTTTTTTAAAAAAAATTTTAAAATTTTTTTTTTTCGAAATCTCCCCCACTCCAGGCGAACGTATAATCCACGCCCCACCACCAGGCGAACGTATAATCCACGCTCCACCAAATTTAGTCTTCCACCCGTAGCGTCACACACCAGACTAAACCCAAATTTTGGTCTTTTTTTCCCTCTTTGGTCTTTGGTTATACTCGCACCACTGCAGTCGCTCTAAGATATATTGACCATTTGATAGGTAGTCTTCTCAGGAAAGTGATGCTCTAGAAGAATATGTAGCCCCGAATATTGACTGAAAAATCGTTGACAACACAAGAATCGGACCTCATATTTGAAACCTACATAACCTACATTGTAAAAATGCAAGTACCACTGAAGCATTACAAAGATAACGGAAAAATAGTAACCTAAAACTTTAAAATTTCAAAATTAAATAATTAAATAAAATAAATATTAAAATCTAAAGCAAAAAAATCTTGAACTTGGAAGAAAACTGAGCACCCCAGAGCTCGAGCTCACAACGATGGGATGATTTGTCGCAGAAAATCGCTCGGAGTGGAGAGGAGAGGACGCATGCCCTAGTTGATATCATGACATTTTTCTTGGAAGCCACGGTTCCTTTGATTGGTAACTGTGATTTGTTTCTTGAATTTTCGTTTTGCAAAAGGGTGACCGCTCTTTTTTCAAGTTTTTTTAACCATGCTCTTAGTCCCGTATACAAAGGCAGAGTTAAAAAATTTGGTTGTCTTATTATAAAGGCGGAATTTCAATTCAAGGTAGTTTTTTTTTCCATATGTACGCTCGTTTATTATAAATTGGTAACTTTGTTGAGGATAAGCCAATGGTTTAATTTTTTGTTTTGGATATTTATGAAAAATCAAGAAAGTTTCTCAATGTAAGAGATTTTACAAACTTTGCCTTATATATGGAACAAATGGACTAGTTGTTTTTGTGAATTTTTAATGAATTCGTGATAAAAAAAAGTACCCAAAAACCGCCACTCACACCAAAAAGATTTTATGTTGATTCCTATGACATTCAATTGGAACCCATCATTTTCCCAAAAGGGGTCGCAAGTTCCCATTTTGAGGTATACAATTTTTGAGGCTTTCTTAAGCGGTATGTTTAGAACAAGTCTTATGATGAAAAAATTTCATCTTCCAAGTTCCATTTTACCTCACCACTTCGGATCGGGCATCAAAGTGCAAGTTTAATAATAAATTTTTTTTCAAAGCGTTATTTGAACTAATGTTCAACGACGTTTGAATTGACGTTTCTCGACCTTAGGATTAATGTTGAATTAACATAATAATTATTGAATGTTCTTTTATACAATACATGAATGTTGTAAAGTTTTACTTTGGAGCGTTATGAAAGGTAAATGAGATAAATGTGGTTGAGATAAGCATGAAAGTTTCTTTTTTGTTGAGATATTCTTGGTAAGATAGTTGAGATATGGAAATGCATTTTCCGAGCTTGACATACTAAAATTTGTGAGTTCGACCTAGCGATGCTCTAACAAATTATTTCAGAAATCTTCAAAAATAAAACATGTTTAAATGGCATTGTTTGGGTTGTCCTAAACAAATAATAGCAAAATTGAAAATAGTGCTAGGATCATAAAATCATAAAGCCATTTGTTAAGGGTTCAAAAAGTAGCGAAGTAACAAAAGTAACCAAGGTCATCTGAATCATTGTGATGCGGTGAAAGTCTGTCTGAATCATTCAAAACTGGTGTGGGAGTCTCGGATATATAAGTGATCATTGTTGTTGTTGATGCAAGAAATGTTTCTGGTATTTGTTGGAATCGTTGTTGTAGGTGCTGCTGTAGTTGTTGTTGTTGTTTAAATGGGTGATTTTGCTATTGATAAAGTAGAAGCTATTTTGTGAATAACTTATCCCCAAAACCAATTCTAGAACTAAAATAACAAAAACCGAAAGATAAGATTAACTAAAACCAAACCTTAATAGTCTAATATGGATTGAAGAGGTAAAGAAACATATTATCTTCTCAGACTCGGTTTCTAAGAAACATATCAGAACAATCGAGGCTCATGCAAAAAATTGGAGGGGAAATTCGTTAAGGGGAGAAAAAAGAGACATGATGAGCCAAGTACAAATATAATTTATAGTTGAGGTACAAAAATTCATCTAAAAAAATTTCCCCTGAAGCAAAAAGTTAATGTGATAATGAAAATCCGTAAAAAGAAAAAAATTATTAATCGTTGTCAAATTTAGTTGATCAATCTAGTCTCGGAATTGAAATAGATCATGGTAGTTCAATATTAGAATTTACCAATCGTCCTTGAAGATTAAAGACTGAAGAAAAACGACGCCAACGGAAACTTCATCAGGTATGTGAAGAATGACTATCCTGTTTACTTATATTATCTAGCATTCTATCTACTAAGACATATCGTATGACTTTAGTATTACGATGAGAATTGTAAAGAAGAATTCAAACTATATGATACCTGTCGCATAATAGGTAGAGAGCAATTTTTTGTTCAAAAAATTGAAATTGCGTATTGAGTTCATAAGGAGTCACCAAGTTAGTTTTTATGTTCACAAACTGATTTTCAGTTCGAACTTGAATTTTTAAATAATAATGTTGATGAATTATTCTCAATTACCTCGCGCACATGAACTGATTTTGCCAGCTCCCGAACTGGTCGATTTTGAGATGTTAATGGTTATGTTTTGTATCATTAGTACGTACACAAACTGATTTTGTCAATTAACGAACTAGTTGATATAAGAGTTGTCTGTAGACTTTTTGTAATTGAGTACACAAACTGTTTTAGACCATTCGCGAATTTAACCACCCAAGAAATCTGGATCCGTTTATAGCCGATGGCAATGACAAAATCTCGTTCAATTTTTTTTTTACACAATTGGATGATCATATGCCGCTTAAGATGAAAAATTAACCAAGCGGTTGATCATATATACCACTAAAGATGAAAATTGATTAAGCGGTCGATAATGAGCCTCTTGGTTGTGTTTTTCGGTTGGGTGGCTGAACATCAACCGCTTCCTCACCTTGAGCGGTACAACTTCACCCGTTATCCATAAGCGGCAGATGTTCAGCCGCTCACCTGAATAAGCGTATGAATGAGTTTGGGTGAAAGTGGACCTCTTCACCACCCTGATTTGATCATTTTTTTTTCTCATACTCTTTCACTTTGAGTACATGTTCTCATCTCGTAACCCTCGATTTTCAGGATGGTCATAGACGACAATGCAACCGCTTTTTACATAATTACGGTGTATCATACACTCAAACCAAAATTTTGATTCGGTAAGTTTTTGATCCATCCATTTTGTCGAACCAATGCTATAATACCTGTTGTCTGGCAAGGGTACAAAGATAAGACTATAGTTAGAAATTAGAAGATTCATATTCTTATCTAGGAACCCATATAATTCATAATATTGTTAGGTTAAGCATATCAAGCCAAATTAAGCAAGCTAAGCCGAATTAGGTAAAGCCAAGCCAAGCCAGGCCAAGCCAAAAAGTCAAACTAACACTGATAGTGTGATAAATGCTTAATCAAGTTATAATAACTGCCTCAAAAATAAACATACACTACTTTTTTCAGTTTGAGAAATTAACGCCCAATAAACCTTATAATATTTTTGCCGCCATTAAAATGTTTTGCAAGCTTCTTCTCTGCAACTACTAAATCAACCATCTTTTCAAACAAGAAGAAACCCAAACTTGGGGATGAAATCATCATCGTCATCATCATCAATTAGGAAGCAGTACTAAAAAGAAGCAGCAGAGGAATCAATCAATATGGGTAACAACGAAAACATAATCTCCCTTCAATTATCTCTAAGATTACATTCATTTCAAAGAATAAAAAGAGTATTTCTCTCTTTAATTTTTTCATTTCCTACTTCAGTTCTTGCTCTTCTTCTTCTCCTTCTTCTTTCATATAATGGTTCCAGAACCTTTTGTCCAAACATACCTTTTCCAACTAAAAATTTACTTGAATCTGATACTTTATTTTCTCCTGAAATGACAATCACTTCTTCTTCATCATCAACTTCCCCTCTCATGTATTCATTGAAAGAGGAAATTCCACCATCAAAATCAAAAACCCATCTTCCGCTTTTACAAAAATCTTCATTGTCATCATCATCTTCTTCAAAAGTGTTGGGAAAGGGGTCTAACAAACCCGTATTCAAGATTTTCAAGCCTACTCCTTTGTCTAGACAGTTTTCAGTGAGAGCCAAGGAATTCTTTCATGGGACGATTTCTTCTTCTTCATCTTCCTCAAATTCCTCTTCCCATTGTAAGTTACGTTTTTTTATGACTTGGATTTCATCTTTAGATTCATTTGGTGATCGTGAATTGCTGTCTATTGAGAGTGTTTTCAAATCACACCCAAATGCTTGTTTACTTATAATATCAACTTCAATGGATTCGAAACAAGGTCTTGAATTGTTAAGACCCTTTACTGATAAAGGGTACCGGGCTTTAGCGATTTCTCCGAATTTTGATTATATTTTTAAGAATACATTTGCGGAAGCTTGGTTTGATAGGCTTAGGAAAGGAAGTGTTGATCCTGGTGAAGTTTCTTTAGGCCAGAATATCTCAAATTTGCTCAGACTTGCAATTTTGTATAAATTTGGTGGAATTTATATAGATACTGATGTACTAGTACTGAAGAACTTGTCCAAGTTGAGAAATACTATTGGAGCTCAAACAATGGATCTTGAAACAAGAAATTGGAGTAGATTGAATAATGCTGTTTTAATCTTTGATAAGAAACACCCTTTGCTTGAAAAGTTCATTGAAGAATTTGCTTTAACCTTTAATGGGAATAGGTGGGGACATAATGGACCTTATCTGGTTTCAAGAGTTGTTTCAAAGTTGGATGCAAATTCAATTCCAGGGTTCAATTACACTGTTTTGCCACCTTTAGCGTTTTATCCGGTGGATTGGAGTAGGATCAGGAGCTTGTTCAGAAGTTTTGGTGCAGGGGCTGATTCTAAATGGTATACTGGGAAGCTAAACCAGATACGGCAAAAGAGTTTGGCAGTTCATTTGTGGAACAAACAAAGTAGAAGTTTGAAGATTGAAGATGGGAGCATCATTGATCAAATACTAACGGATTGCTGCATCTTTTGCAATTCTTCCTTGTCGGCTTTGTAAGTATGAAATAAAGGACAAACAAGAATGTAAACAAAAATATGTCTTAGTGTCTGTGGTTTTAGGAGACTACGAGTCCAATTCCATTTGCTTAAATTTTCAAATATAGAATGTCAGGAGAAGATAAAATCTTATTCTTGTAGTACACATCGGCTGAGCACTTTAGACTCTTGACAAATCTCAGGTATGAGTTTAGATTGTCTCAAAAGATGTTGTTGAAACTTGAAAATAAGTGAGCAACATTTTAGTTGATCTTATATACTGTATATGTTCAGATTCTTCTTGGTGTTTGAGGTTTGTTGAGTGCTTATTCAGCCACTGAGATATGAACAGAAGATAAATCAGTTCGTGTGCACAAGATTAACTCATATGATTAGAGTTTTTTGGGTGATGCTCTGAAAATTAAGTGTTTTCTAGGCCAAGTCCAAAGGAAACAAGATCGCGTCCTCTGAATGCAATATGTAAAGTCTAAACTCAATTTCTATAGCTAAAAAGTTTATAACATTATTAAGGAAGAGATAAATAAATAAGCTGAACAAAAATTACCTTCCTGTCAAAGCAACACTACCATCTGATGTAATTATTCATAAACAACGCCGTTTTTCATTTGAGCATGTAAAACTCAAATCTTTTAGTTGATATAATTGATGTGTATCGTATTTTATACATTGGAAACTCGTTAGCGGTTGGAACTGCAAGCTATCCTGAAGGTATCAGTGTAATTGATGAAACCAACTAGTCACTCTTTCTGCACCAAATGCTCGGTATCTGCTAGCTCTAACTCACGTATATGAAAATCTTGCCCTTTCTGAAACATTACTTCGATCTGCTCCAGTGATTTTCCTTTTGTTTCAGGAACACAAATGTGAACAAAAGCAACTGAGAGAGCTGAAATCACAGAAAAGATGAAGAATGTTCCCGCCACCGTAATTGCACGTGCTACTGAGAGAAAAGACATGGAAATAAAGCCACTGCTCACTCTGTTAGCAACTGCTCCAAGAGCTGCTGCTTGAGCTCTATATTTTAAAGGAAAGATTTCCGATGTCAGAACCCAGCAAATCGGACCAATTCCTACTGAGAAAAAAGCTACATTTGAACACACCAACAAAATTGCTATGGAGATCCCAAAGGTTCCATGACCAGAAAAGCAAAGAGAAATGACTAATCCAAACAAGCAAGTTGTCATCCCAATTGTGCTAATATACAACAACGGCTTTCTTCCGACTCGGTCAATGAGAAATATTGCAATCAAGATGAAAATAGTCTTGGAGAATCCGATAGCAACAGTAGCAGCAAGAAGAGACGTTTTATCCTTGATCCCAGCTTCTCTAAATATTGTTGGACCGTAACATACAGTAGCATCAATACCTGTAATCTGCTGAAAAAGTTGTATTCCCATACCGGTAATTAGCATTCGGCGAAGTGAAGGATTAGGATTCAGCATCTCACGCCAAACAGCTTTGTCTTCTATTTCCAAATTAGCAGTTACAGCTGCTTTTTGAATTTCAGCTAATCTCTCTTCTACTTCAGTTTCACTTTCATTAGTCTTTATCATAACAGCTCTTGCATCTTCGATCCGGTTCTGCATGACAAGCCATCTTGGGGACTCAGGGATTATGAATAGTGCAAATCCAATAAACACTGATGGAAAAATCCCCACAGCAAGCATAACCCTCCAGCTGTAATGCACAGGAAGGCCTGAAAATGCATAATTTGAGACATAACCGAGAAGTATACCAAAATTCACGAAGATTTCAGGGTAAGAAGTAAGAGATCCTCTGGCAGAAGTAGGGGAAATTTCAGCTATATAAACGGGTGCAATCATGACTCCAAAACCTATTCCTATCCCGGCCAAGATTCTGCCTATCATGAGTACAAAAAATGAAGGCGCAACAGCCATTATACATGCACCTGTTTGAAAGACAACAGCTGCAAAACCCATAGTCCATTTTCTTCCAATTGCATCTGAGGCTTTGCCACCACCTAAACTACCAAAAAGTGACATAATGCTTAAACAACCTACGAGAACTTCTACTTGTACTTCCGTTATCTGTAGGTCCTCTTGAATGAACAAAATTGCTCCACTCATAACACCTATATCTGCAGAATAAACAAAGAGGGCACCTTTTTAGGCCATGAATTCAAACTTGCCGTCTACCTAAAAAAGAATGACAATCAATGCTCATCAATTTAAGTGCAAGAGATAAAGGTTGATCAAACAGGTTTATGATCCGACATGCTTTTTCAAGCTTTCAAAACATTAGTATTCTGTCCTTGTAAGTTCAACTCTAGGCATTGATAAAAAAAAAAAAAAAAAAGTTCAACTCTAGGCATAGGGTTCAATTTTCAGAAATTGATTAACACATAGGGGAACACTATTAGAAATATTAAACTGGGAGGCTGCTGGATATTTTCTTAAGCACACACAAGTTTGAGACTGTAACCAAGATAATGCACTCTACTTAGATGCCAAATAATCAAAAGCAACAGGAGGGATCTTATTTGGTCATTTGGTTCTACCGTGAATCAAAGAAGAAAGTGCTTAAATTCAATTATGCAGTCCAATTTACAAGAGACCTTACTACAAATAACGAATGAAGAACAAATTACACATAATTTGTAATCCGAATATGCATAGAGCAAAGCAAGGACATAGAATTTGTTTTACCATAGCCAACAAGAATGGTATTGAGAGAGGCGAATATAGCACACGTAATAACGAATCTCTTGGTATTTGTTTTCCGGGCACATCGAAGATGAGCTGAAGGTCTATCACCATCATTTTGCATAAGCTTTCCATCCATCCTATGGTACTTGTTTCTATCTACCAATGAGATATTAGACAACCCGTCTCCTTCCCCATTATCTTGCAATCCCATCTCTTTCTCTTTCTGAAGGTGGGTGGTGAGACAATTAGATCAATAGATATTGTTTCTGATTATGTCACCTCTTACATTTCAGAGCTTCCGTACAAAAAGAAACCCATTGTTCAAGATCTAATTGATAATGTAGAGAATGATAGATAACAGAGAAGAACATCATAAATTGGGTTTTTGTTTTAGATGTTGCTTTTTAAGGTAAACTTTGTTGGGTGCACAAATGGAAACTTTGAAAGTTGAAACAATTCAAATGTTTGAGAAAGAATTCAAACAAAGTAAAAATGTTGCATTTCAGAGAAATCAAAACGAAATTTATTATTTTTTGACAGCAACTCCGGAAATTTTGGAGGAGATATTTTCTGTCATAAATAATCCTTCATGCCGTCCTTCTTTACACAAGAAATACCGTGGTAATAAAAATAAAAAGCGGATGTAATGGTTATGACTGGATAAGGGCACCGCATTTTGATACTGTACAAGATAATAGGCCCAGGTTTAGGCCCAACAACTAAATCGTATTCGTCGAACCAAGCATTTTGAAAGACGGCGGCTTCATACAAGAGAAGAGAGGCTGTCGTCTGATTTTCAGAGGGAACTAAAGAAGGTGAGTCTGATTTTATCGCTGCTTAAGATTTTTAGGGTGTTTCTGAATTGATTTGTTGAACTGTTAGGGCTGTTATTTCGTCTTTAATGCCATTTGTGAACTACTAGGTCTTTATTTCGTCTCCGAGTAACGATTCCAAGTTTATTCATTGATTAGGTTTGCTTTTTTTTTTTTTTTTTTTTTAAGCATGATTAGGTTTGCTGTTAGCCTCTTCTTCTCCTTAACCTTGTGGATTGCTTTGTGATTTTATTCTTCTACTTCATCTACGTGTCTCTAATTTGTCCATAACAACATAGAGCCTTTGTGTCGAGAAATCAATGTTAAATAACCTGTGGCTGCAGGCAGGAACTTTTTTAGAGATCTGCATCGATTGGTTTTATTCTATTCTTTAGTAATAAGGAATTAGTCTTGTTTTCCATTTAGATTAGTTTTTTCTCGTTTTTTTCCCTTTCAGTATCATAAGTTTTGATTTCTTAGTTATCTTCAGGAAAACTCAAAGGCTTCTGGAAAATTTTGCTAAGCAAAGTTTTGTCTCTGTAATGTTTAGTATTATCAATGCGCTAGGAAAACACATGTTTTTAATTATTATTTTTTTGATGTTATTGACAATTGGGATACCTAAAGTTGAAGCTTTATAGGATAGAATTTTGTGGTTTTGTCTCTCTGAAATATTGATCAGTTATGGAATTTTAGTTTGCTGAGATTAGACCAATTATTTATGTGTTGGTACGTGAATTTGATATATGTTGTTTGGTCATAAACATTCTCTATCTGCAAAACCTGACTCGAAAATTTTGTTGGAACATTAACTCAAGTTCTAGTTTGATGTAATTGATTTAGTTTTTATTTGATTCATAAAGCTGTAGCCGACAAATCCGAAATCATGGCTGTTATGGTTAACTCTTCAGATCAGAATGAAACAACAAGCAAGTAAGTGTAACTGAAATTAGCTATTCTTTGTACATTTCAGCTCAGTTCTTCAGAATTGATGTACACCTTAAAGTCCTGTTATTTCGGTTGCTATTTTTCTTTGTTGTTCTAATTACTGTGTTTTCATTTCAGAGAAGCTTCTCAGTTATGTGCATTGTTAAAAGAGATGAAAGAAGGATTGGATTTAGTAAGGAGCAAAGTGCAAGCTTTAACATTGAAGGTAAGTGGGTACTGAAAACATGCATTATGTTGGTGTTGTGGGCGTTGTTAACTCCGTTACTCATTGATGGATAGCATATATTATATTGATGGGTGAAAATATGTTCAGGTGAAAGAAAATCAATTTCCAACAACACATGGGTTGAGCTATCTTGACGCCAAGAATTTCCTTCTTCTGAGCTATTGCCAGTGTGTTGTTTACTATTTACTCCGTAAGGCAAAAGGGCTTTCCATCGAGGGACACCCAGTTGTTCGGAGCCTTGTAGAGATAAGATTATTCTTAGAAAAGGTTTGTACATATTTCTATCATTGTCATCACATAAATACATTAGCGCCTAATACTGAATACCAGGTCAAGCATGAAAATGACATCTGTCTAATGTACATATCAACTTCTAAGTTGTCTGACATTAGTATCTTTTGTTTTCATTACGGAGTCTTTTCAACCTTTTACCAAAGTACTCTTTCATGCCGTTTGTTGTTTGAGTAAGCCTATTTTGCTGAATTTATCTGAATAAAATTGGTTAACAAATAATGGATTTTTCACATGTCAAACCTCTTTTTGGTCCTCTAAATGCATCTTGTATAATGCTGCAAAGTTCATTGTTATTTACTGGATGTCAATATGTAAAGGCTTACCTATTCTTTATCTTATTTCCTGGAGTCGGGACTCAGTACCTAGTAGGCATGGTATTTTCTCATATAAAAAAAAAAACCAGTAGCCTTGGTATACTTCCCGAGTGTGCTAAATGCTGTTTGTGTCACAATGTTTACTTAGTACTTATTACATTCTTTTTCCTTTATTCCTCCTCTTCTCTCTAATATTGCAGATTCGTACTATCGATAAAAAACAAGATTACCAAATTCAGAAGTACATTAGAGGCAGTGCGAATACAGAAGAGAAAGAAGATGCCAACAAAGAGAAAGCAGATACCTCTACCAAATCAGCGGACTTACTGAGCTATCGACCAAATCCTGGCATGATTAAATCCAAGTCGACCAATCACGAGGTTTGTACAACTAAACAAAACACAAAAGTTTCAGTCAGTAACTTCTACTGATTTAAAGTTTTAAACTGCCCGGATCGTTTTCCCTGATAAAATTACCTTATGTGTAGGGGAGTGATAAATACGTGCCACCCAAGTTTGTTCCCACTGCTATGGATGAAGAAAAGGTGTCTAAGAGTGAAAAGCTGGCCCAGAGAAGGGACAAGCAAATATTACGGCAGGCTAATCAAAGTACCGTTATGAGAGATATTCTGAATGATATGGAAGGGAAACCTGAAGAGGTCAGTTGTGTATTTATGTCATGTAATTAAGTTAATTAAATAGATTATGAGAGACTCGTGTTCAATCTTCTGTTCATCTCTAATTTGCTATGTTCAAATACAGGTACGGGAAGTTGTCGGAGCCGAAAGTAGGGAGGCTATTCAGTACAGGGAAAAGATGAACAAACGTGCAAGACAAGAAGAGGAAATTTTCACTCGTGTACCACTTACGAAGGCGGAGAAAAAGCAAGGAAAGCATTTGAAGAAGTCGAGAAACGGGTACGAGTAATAAGTATTGCACTTGTATATCATTAAACAGTACCTGTTAGTCGTCTTAATGTTAAATTATGTGTTTATGTGTGTTCATTATGATAAATCCCCTACTTTACTTGGCAATACCAGATTGGTTGGTTTGTCAGAAGATTTCTACGGTGATGTTAGTAGTTTACCTTTGAATGAGGATGGTGATGAAGGTCCTTCAAGCTTCAGTAATTCGAATAGGGGAGGGAAAAAACAGTTTAAGCGCAAGGTATGTATATATTCTCATTCACTCTCCCTCCCTCCTCCCTCTCTCTCTCTCTCTGACAATGGTTTTCACACTTGCAGAGGAGGCATTGATGTAAGGTCAACTGAAGCAAGTGTATCTTTACCAGCTCAGAAAGCAACCCCAAATGGTTTTGAACAAATCTTGAGAACAACAGTGCCTCAATTTTGCTTCTAGTGTTTTCATGGCAAGGAGCTTTTCTTTCTAAGACAATTTTGTTCATTTTGCTAGTCAAAGGGCTTTTTTTTCTGAACTATATTAATTTTGTTCAAGTGAGTAATATTTGGTTTAGAGATGGCAAAACAAAAGAACTACAGATTTAGTGGAATTCTATTTTGATCCCCCCTGCTTAGTACAGTTGAGAGTATGGTGGTCCAATTTAATAGTGTAGGAGTAACAAATATTGGAAACAACATTTTCTAATGTCGGAGTATTAAAACGAGACACAACCGCTAAAATTGGATAACACTTTTCATCTGGCTCTATTCCAAGGACATTGTAGGTGTAAAAAGTTACACGACTACATCCAACAATCAATATGAAACGTAGTAATGTAAGCAAGTAAGAGACTCATAAGAACACAAGATATACGTGGTTCGGTATGATTACCTACGTCCACAGGGTGAAAGGATGATCTTATTACTTCACACAAGTTTACAAAGATGAATGCTCTCATAAGGTCTGTATTTATAGGCTAACACGCTCATACAATGAAGTTACAGTGTAAGTCATATTCTATCCTTTTCGATGTTCCTGTCGGGTGATTGGTACTATCTTCCCGATGCTTATCGCCCGACCTCGTGTCACACCGATGAGTATGCTTCCCCATATACTTCTTCCGGATATATTGGTGGTCTACTTACTCTTTGACCCGATGTCGTGTTTCCTTCTGACTCGGATCGGCTTATCCTTAGACTAGGCTCTGGCCCCCATTTTGACTAGATTCCTCTGTCCTTCGTACCTGTTTTGTCAGTGTATTCAATGCCTTGATTCCCGATGAGCATCTTTCCGTCACGTCCGAGTTTTCACTTTACACGTACTCGCCTCACATGTGCTTGGTAGATACCTCTTTTCTTGCGCTAATGCTATATGGAGTGATTCATTGCTTTGCTTCACACTTTCTTTGCTGAGTCGCGGCTTAAGATTGCTCCACCTATGTTCATCAATTATTTGCTACTACATTTATGCCCCTTGTTTCACTCGTGTGCTTGGCACGAGGTGAAGAAACTACTTCGCCTTCCACGGTTCTCGCCATGCCGTGTATTCCGCCCCGCTGTCTCCCATTACCCCCTCCTTTATGACCCATTACCTCCTCTGCCGGTTGTAACTGCCTGAGTTATAAATGCGAGTAATAAACCCTTAGGTTTTTATTCTTTCGTTTTATCATTCTCTCTCCATTTTGGGAACCAACATTCTCTGCATCTCCGCCTCTGCTTCTTTCCTTCATTGTCATCTTCTCATTCCTTTTGAACCTCGTCCCTGCCTAAATTCCTTTGTTACTTTTGCGTTGCTGCTGCTGTCGGTCACATCTTAAGCGGCAAGTTTCCTCCTCCCGATTTTCCTAACAAGCGCTATCAGTTCTGGGCGGTTAACGCTGATTAGGTATGGCTATTTTTATTTGGTCTTTATGCCTCGGGTCTTTGTTCTCGGGTAGCAATAATTTTCGGAATTCTCTGTCTTTACAGCCCAAGGTTTAGAGTACTCAGCCTAAGACTCAAAATACTCGGAAAAGGGGTTCTGGCAATAGGACTGAGGAAGAGCTAGTGAAGGTAACAAATATAGTGCTCTATTCTCAGTACATGTACTTTCCCCTATTTATTGCCTTTAATGGGTCTGACGATGTTGTGTTTGTAGAAGTCGAAGACTGGTGAGGAAGGCGTTGAAAGTTCTGCTGGAAAGGGTGGTGAGGATTTAGATAACCGTCTTTCATTATCGCGATTTATACCAAAAAAGTTGGTCAAGAAGAAGAATTCTGCCGTCTCATCTGTCGTTGTAGGTGATCGTCCCGAGGGTAGTGACAAAGGAGCTAAAGGTGATAAGACTCCTCCGAGGAAGGGTGTGCCCCCGGCATCTAAAGCGCACTCTTCTGGGAAAGGAATTTCCCTTTCGAATGTTAATGTGGTTTTGTTGATGTCGGATGAGGATGATGATGACGAATTCTTTGGTTCTGATGCTGAGGCCGAAGGGTCGGGTGGAGGAGAAGAACAGAAAGAACCTGAGATCCCTGCCCTTGAAGATAACAGTTCCTCCCGAGATGAGCTAGTGGAGAACGTAAATAGGAATGCCCCTAACGAAAGTTCGGTTGGAGGTTCCTGAAAAAGCGGGGGTACAACAACCATACCCAATATTTCGATTAGCAATCTGTATGGACAAAATCCAATATACTTTCAAGAGAATCAACTAGACTCAATCTTAATAAAGTATATCAAAGAGTTATATCTCTCTTTCTCGATTCAATTCTTACTCAAGCAAATAGAAATCTGCGAGTTTAATTGAATACAAGAGAAATAACTTGGATGGTACCAAAGACCAATATCCAAGTGTCAATCAATGTAAATCAACAACCAAAGGTTGGATATTCTAATTGATTGATCTTAACGCACAACCTGTGATATTTCAATTATATAACAAAATATAATGCGGAATAGAAATAACACAGACATCAGAATTTTGTTAACGAGGAAACCCCAAATGCAGAAAAACCCCGGGACCTAGTCCAGATTGAACACACACTGTATTAAGCCGCTATAGACACTAGCCTACTACAAACTAACTTCGGTCTGGACTGTAGTTGAACCCCAATCAATCTCACACTGATCCAAGGTACAGTTGCACTCCTTACGTCTCTGATCCCAGCAGAATACTACGTACTTGATTCCCTTAGCTGATCTCACCCACAACTAAGAGTTGCTACGACCCAAAGTCGAAGACTTTAATAAACAAATCTGTATCACACAGAAAAGTCTACAGTAATATATAAATATGTCTCCCACAGAAATACCTACAAGTTTTGTTCTGTCTTTTGATAAATCAAGGTGAACATGAACCAATTGATAACCCGGACTTATATTCCCGAAGAACAGCCTAGTATTATCAATCACCTCACAATAATCTTAATCGACGCGGCGAAAGAAGATATTGTGGAATCACAAACGATGAGACGAAGATGTTTGTGACTACTTTTATATCTTGCCTATCGGAGATATTAATCTCAAGCCAATCGTTACGATTGTACTCAACACGATAGAATCAGCAAGATCAGATCACACAACTACGAGAAAGTAGTATCGGTCTTGCTTCACAATCCCAATAAAGTCTTTAAGTCGTTAACCTGGTTTTCAAGAAGAAACCTAAGGTTAAAGGAGAATCGACTCTAGCTAATACAACTAGTATCACACAGGAGGTGTGGGGATTAGGTTTCCCAGTTGCTAGAGTTCTCCCTTATATAGTCTTTCAAATCAGGTTTTGCAATCAATGTTAGCTTAGTAACAAAGCATTCAATATTCACCGTTAGATGAAAACCTGATTAGATTCAAGCTAATATCTTTCAACCGTTGGATCGAAAACTTAGCTTGTTACACACAAATGAAATGCACGATTTTAGGTTTGTGTAACCGTACCCAAACATGTACATTTGTTGGTTCAACAATAGTTAACCAAATGGTTAGCCATATGAGCACTTTCATATCAACCATATTCTTCTCCACCATAACTAGTTCAAATGACTCAAATGAACTAGTTAGAGAGTTGTTCAATTGTATAAATCTTATGTAATTACACAAGACACAATCGAAGCAAAAACGATTTGATTCACTCGAATCGATTCATGAACTTTATAGCCACAGTTTGCATTTTGCATTCCTTAGTTAATATAAATATAATTTTACAAAAAATCATCTTTAGATATAACCAACTTAAGTTCGCAGACTTAGTTCGCGGACTTAAGTTCCCGGAAGGAGTTCTCAAACTCCTGCAGATATTCTCGGGATGAGAACTTCCGCCAGTTCGCGGACTGAGTTCACAACTCTTGTTCCGGTTTTCCTGATCAACAAAGTACGCATACTTCGGTTCAAGGAAAAAGGACTTATACATATATGTGTTACCACACAATGCTTATATCCAACAATGGTTATATAATCTAAACTCTCATTTCAATCATTGAAACATTCTTAGAGGACGTTATTATATAGTTGTTATTCACAAACTATTTTTCGTCAAAGAAATTTTCAAAGTGATTGAAACATAACACGACTTTCGTCACTAGGTAAAGATGAACTTGGCCAAAGCAAAATCTTACCAAAACATATTTCGAGAAATAGATAAACGAGATAAATTCGTCTCGAAATAGCAAATGTGTATAATCAAAGTCTATATAGCAAAACGACTTTTGTCTCAAAGATAGGAGATAGAGTAGATAGACTTTTGAGTGATAGATTAGTTCAAGTCTCCACATACCTTTTAGTCGATGAAGTTCCACCAGTTCCTTGAGTAGTTCTTCGTCTTGTATGATGATTGCCATGGAGTTCTTGAGCTCAACTACACTTTCTATCCTAGTCCGAGACTTAGCTATAGTAGACTAGAAATCAAGACTTATAGTTTTGATCACTAACATTGACAAACATGCTTGAGATAGCAACGCATGCAAGTTCGACCGAGCAGTGCTCTAACAATCTCCCCCTTTGTCAATTTTAGTGACAAAACTATCAATACATATGGAATACAAAAATAAATGAATTAACTTTTGTAGCTCCTATTCCACATGCCTAATCTTCAACATTACTCGGAATCTTCGTCACTTCCAAGTACTCCAATGATCCCAAAGGTTGTAAGTTCGGCATCATCGTTGCTGAAAATCCATAGCTATAACAATGAGAAAACAAGAATTCCCAATCATTGTTATATAGTGTCATAGTATCATTATATAGCATCAAAGTTCAATTGTATCACAACTTCGACAACAATACTATGGTGATATGTATCACTCCCCCTTACTCAATACTCCATCTCACATGGAAACCACTCCCCCTTACATAATGATCCGAAAACCATATGTATTTGTAGTGTGAACTACATATTAATTCTCCCCCCCTTTTGTCAATAAAATTGGCAAAGGTACGAAAACGGGATCCTAATGAAATTTCCAAAACAGACATTTCATGACCAAAAGAAAGTACATATCATCTTATTTAGATGCAATCATATAGCCGAAGCTAAATGCATTCATCAAGGAGTTTATAAAGATACAAGATAACCCCTATAATATTCCACAGCCGCACTCCCCACAAAGATTTGGCAATTAAGCACAAGTTCAATTAAGAACTCTCCCCCATAATATGTCATTCCCGAAAGAACAACAAGAGCGACCTTAATTTCAAAAGAAAAGAAGGATTTCTTTGGACATAACAAATCACTTACGAGTATGAATTTGAATCCAAAATACTTAATTAAATTAACCACAAGAGAACCCATGATTAATTTAATCGGCAAAATACAATCAAATTTACCACAAAAAAGTGATTAATTTAATTGGCCATGCTCGACATAAGAGAACTTACGGAGTTACGACTAAGTTATTCATAAGAAAATGATCAACTCAGTCGATTAAGCTCAAACATAAGAAACCTTACGGAAGAACACAGTATATACATAAAATATGGATCAGGGAAGATCAATACTGCGGAATACACAAGGATTCATTCTATTTTCCATCACTATTCGCACAATGACATAAAATAGACATAATCCTTGTAAACAAAAGATTTTAACCTATCTTCCATCAATAATTGACATAATAGGCTTAACTTTTGTATTGTCAAAAGTTCATTCCTTCTTTTATCAATACATGCATATCGACATATGAAAGACTTAACTTTTGACAAGGTATGGGACAATCATAGTTCACGGACGCAAACACACATATCCCATAACAAATTGCAATATATAAAACCATAAAGATTAATACTGCAAAAATCATCTTCCAAACAATTTTAGAATTTAAACAAAAATCCAAAAACATGAAGATGAAAACGTTGGACATAGCTATATGTAATCACAATAATGCATGGCTATTCCAAACTCTAGTTATTCTTCTAAACAAAACAAGAAAATAGAAGATTTACTAGGCATATAAAATAAACTCTTTTAGAGATCATGAATCTGAAAGAAAGAACTAGACCCGGTCAGCAACTAGAGATTGAACATGGACGAGCTCCTCAGTTGCCTTCTTCAGTTCGTTTTTCAGAAAATCAAGATTCCTTGTTGCAATTTCGAGTTGTTCACGAACAACTTTAAAATCTTGAAGAAGACTTCCTACCAGCTATGAAGACATCTGAACTTATAGCTTATTTTCATGGTCAATGGCATGATAGCATGTTATGAAAACAGGATTCTTGTGAAACTCGATAGTCTTCCCCTTCTTGACTTCATCATCTTTGTTACCTCCATTCATTGTGCACACCAAAAATCGGTAAAACCTTTTGACCTTACGGAACTATGTATCAAGAGATGACACATAAGTGTATATAAATAAGTTCCATGGAAAACCCTAGGAATGCTTGTATACGTCCATGTGGGTCAGGTGTTCGTGCACTTGTGGTCACGGCCCTAAAGTGTGACCAAGAGGAAAGAGCATGAAATTCGTGTGTCAAGACTAATAGTTGAGAACCAACTATTTGGAGGAAGCACATATGAACAAGGAATTTTTCTCAAAGGAGGATGATCATTATCATCTTCAAGAGAAGAGCTGGAGCGAAGCTCAACAGATTTTAAGATCAAAACAACAAAAAAAGAAGGAAAGGAAAACATACAACCTTGACGGCACTCTCAAGACACACTTCTTGAGACTATGAGCATCCTTCTTAAACTATAAGAAGAATACTACATTGTGCAGCAGTCATGTTGTATTTAGATGAGCATTTTGCTCATCAATATTGACTTCTTCTTTATCTCCTTCAAGAGGATTTATAGACATATCACTTGACTTACTTGAGGAAGTTTTATCAAGAGCGGAACAAGAAGTACCTGAGTCAGCCGCTTTCCTTGTCTTTTTTATGCTTCGTTTGAGTCTGTTTATGCTGATCTTAAGCTCTGAGACTCGATTATTGATATAAACGAAATCTGGAGCAGAAAATTTTGATTCACAGTCTCTTTTAGAGAGAGAAAAGGAACCCAACTTTTCTTTCTTTCTCCTATGCCTTTTTCTTGTCCTTCTGCCATTGTCGGTATTTTTGTTTCAAAAACACAATTAAGAAACGTCTTATCACAGAATTTTTCTTGATTGTCAACAATGCCTTTTACTCCAACAATATGAGAGACAGGTTAAATAACTTCTTTTGATATCTATGCAAGAATGTTGTGAAGTTTTTCATTCCTTAAACGAAAATGACATCTTCGCTCAGAATGTCCTTTATTTCCGCAATAATAGCAGTTAAAAGAATTGTTCTTACTAGTCAGTTTGTTTGGTCACGGAAAGTGACAATCATAGCCTAGGATATATATTAGTCAACATGTTATAATACTTAGACAGACAAATAATTTTCAAAACAGGGAAGCAATGCTCATATGAACCAAAAGCTAGCTTTCGGAATGATGCACATAGAATCAAAAATGTTGTATAGCTCAGACAAGCAGTAATGAGTAAATCAGGGAAATAAAGCTTAGATGAATGGCAAACAGATTCAGGGCCAAAAGCATACAGACACGAGTTCTGCCGAGATTAAGGTACGCACAGTGATGTAACAATTGAGCTAGCAAATGGGTTACCAAAAATCACAGGGTCGTGCTGACTAATACCTTATGTTGCAGGGAGAGACAAAAACCTTATGCATAAACCATAGAATGAAAATGGCAACATATTCACAGATGTATGCACACAAGCACACTGTCCTTCAGAGATAAAAAAAATTTAGCAGGCCAGAATGCTACTCAGATGTCATAGGATTATGCATAACAATACCATTAGTTGAAGAGGTTTTATAATGGTCAGATCTCAACTAGTTCAGTGAGCAGGTTGGTATGTCAATCACATAAACACCAAGTGTAAAAAGAAAGAGTTGAAGAACGAACCGCCGGTATAACACCGGGTTTAGGCGCGACAAATTGTGCTGCTCCTTTTTCTTCTTTTCCTTGTTTCGCTGAGAGATGTCGCAGGAACCTGTGAGCTCAAAGGGTAATTTCAGTGCCCAAATGTGCATATAAAACACGAATAGGAATTGTTGATCACTGATAGTTTGGCAGGACATATGCTATGAACTACAATGATGGATTGACTGAGAATTTAAGTGTGTTCAGCTGAACGCTTTGAACATGACAGAATGGAGCAAAAATATGGACTAGTTTCGAATGGAAAAAGAAAAGTAATGAATGCAGGATGCTTACTGGTATATTACAGGTGATGATGATTTCAAACTAGTAGCTAACTGACAACACTAGATTATGTAAATGCTTATATAAAATAGAACTGCAGACGCCTAAGTTATGCTAAGAAAATTTTTAACTACTGAAACAGATTCAATGAACTGGAAAGCTACTGATGCAATATGTTATGAGAAGTAAACTAATAATAAAGACTAAGAGAATGCAGATATGTAACTGAAAAATGAATAACTGGAAAGTAAAAATTATAGCTAATGCTACTGGAGATTATATAGACAGAGATGGATGGACAACTAATGACCTACAGCTAACAAATTAATACATCCTAAATATACAACTACAGACAACAGTTTATGATACACTACAAGATATTTTCACTAAGCTACAGATATGGCATGATGGGGTTCAAAGTGTAATGACAGAATGCAACAGCTACAAAATGTAGTGACAGAAAGTTTTAAAGTGATGCAAGATATATGAATAAATAGGCTAACTAAAATACAACAACAAAATTATAAGACAATGATGCAGGTAACTTACGGTTAGGCAAAATAAACAGATGCAGCAATGTAATGGAGAAACTAAAAATTATAGCTGGCAGTAAACAACTAAGATGCAGTGTATATACAGATGAATTGAAGTTAAACAGTTAAGCCACAATGGCAGGCTACAGATTGCAAAAGTGAAGATATGTTACAGATTTCCTAACTAATTAGCACAGTTCAACAATTTTTTATTTTTTTTATTTTTTTAGAATGAAAAGAGATGCAAGTAACTAACTTGAAAGAAAACTAAAAGATGCAGATTATAAATGGCAGAAAGTTTAAAAGCTAAGCTAAGCTAAGATACACATTACAATGACAAGCGACTTTAAAGAGAATAAAATGCAAAATATATAAAAGATGAGACTGACTACGTAGGAGGCTATTTCTAACTAACAGGGTATGAGAGGATGACAACACAAGTAATGGCAAAAGTTGTAACTTACAACAGGCTGAAAAGCTACAGAAAGCAAAGACTAATCTACTTAGTTACTAATAGTTACTGAAAACAAACAGAATTCAAACAAATATATACGGGACCAATCTAAAAATCAGTAAAGTGGAACCAAAGAACAATTACACCGCTACCGAGTCCCCGGCAGCGGCGCCAAAAACTTGGTAAGTCTATAAACAAGCCTACAATTATTGCAAGTGCACAGTGCCTTATTGTGTAAGGTGCAAATACAGGACGATCCACGGGGACTTGGTGGGTGTTGAGTTGTAGCTAAGGTCTTACTAAAACTGATTCAAAACTTTTTGAATAGCACAAGGGGTTGTTTTGTTTAGTGTCGATACGACAAAGATGTTTGGCAGTGAACAAATAGCAAACAAATTGTAAAGTAAAGATGCAGTAGAAAGATTGTAAACAACTGACTGAGAAGCACTAGGGTGATTGAATCCACCTCCTAATCCTATACTAAGGCAATACAAACTCAAGTTATGTTCTTTTCCCTTTCCTTGAAGGTCTCAAATGGATAATTTATCAACTAATTTCACTAACTCACCCCTAGTATTAGCTGTCTTCTTACAGTACAACTAATCACATGCTAATTTGATCCATTAGCTAACTATCATTCCTAAAGCAATGAAGCACAACAAGAACAAAAACAGGAAATTGACTAACTTATCAAGGTTTTCATCTAAACCCTAGCTAATGAACTTAGAACATGATGAACATGATGAAAACATAATTATATTATGAAAACTAATTGATTCAGCTAAAATTGGATGATTACAACACATCACAGCAAGCCCTATTTATACAAAATTTCTCTCAATTCACCTTCAATTCGACAACTAACAGTGACCCACTTACCCAAAGCACGTTTGTTGACAATTTCTATCTTCAATTTATCTTTGCAATCCCTTAATTGAAAGCTTTTACAGCTGTAATAGATAACCCTAACTGTATCTCTCTCAAACCTAGCTTCTAGGTTCACTTTTCTTAATAAGATGATAAGGTTGAGAGAGAAAGAGAATAGCGGTTTTCATGGTAGCAGTTGTGAGCAGAGATGGTCGGGGAGATGAATTTGATTGAGGGGGTCGGTGGTGCTGGTTCTGTAAAATGGAAGAGGAAATGGAGATGGGTTTGATTTCTGTTCGAGTAGGGGAGGAAATATAGGGGACTAGGGTGTTGGGCGGATGCTTCAGATGTCGATGCACCGTGTGGAGATGTCATTGGATCTTGAATAGTTGTTGGGTGTTGAACATGTGTTGAGCGGCTGTATCAAATTTTGATGTATCGGGTCTGGATATGGGTTTGGGTTTTGACTCTTATAAGACCGTATCTTCTTCAAAACAATTTCTTCTTACAAGCCCATTGCTCAGTGTAGTTTGCACGATATTTCTTCTACACTCCTCACAACCTTTACTCCTCTGGCCACCAATTTCCTGCTCTTTTGGCCTCTCAATTCATCCAAGCTTTATTTAGTACCTAAAAACACAAAATTAATTAGTAAAAGTAATTATTCTTGAAAACAATAAAAATACAGAATTTGGGATAATATATGACTTTAAAGCACAAAAGATGAGATAATTGCCAATAAAAGGGTGTAGAAATATGTAATATTTGGCACTCATCAACAATCATGAAAAGGTGTTGTTCTTTGTATAGAGAAGGCCTTAGCTCAATCTGGGGTTTCCCAAGTCCATGATCGGTCACCTATTAGGAGAAGCTGGTCTTGTGGAAGCTGTTGCCTTGGTGTTGTGGAAGCTTTTGCAGCTGGTGCCTTTTTTTTGTTTTCATGCCATCAGGTGTGTTTAAAGTTTGTCCCAAACTTTACACAGGCACTTTAGATGTTTTTAAGCTTAGTTACTACCTTTTTGAACTCTCTGGTGTTGTTCTGTTGCCCAGATTTCTGTTTCAAAAACAGTAAAACATGCATCTTGCATATATGTAAGTTTCAATGGATAACTTTGTTATGAATGCAAGTTTCTATTATTAAGTTTAGTTTCTTATTTTATATGAAATGGTGTAAGTTTATGTTCTGAAAAACATAAGATTTTTGAAGATTCTTAGAATCTAAAATCCGGCGACCGGTTACCGGTGATCGTTGCCAGGAAAAAAGTAGCCGGTAATGGTAGTACAATTGGTGACGGCCAAAAAAGCGCCATAAATAAAAAATCTTTTAGTGACGGTTGACCAAACCGCCGCAAAAAAAGAAAAAGTATGACTTTTTCTGAAACTGGGCGAAAGTATCACTTTTTCCGAAACGGAGCGAAAGTATCACTTTTTCATATGCCAAACGGAGCTTAGTGTTGAAAGTATCACTTTTCCATTTGAAGCGGAGCGAAAGTTTCACTTTTCTGAAAAACAAATGGGTTGTGAAAGTATCGTTTTTTTTGTTATAAATGAAACGGAAAATTTCATCCATGAACCAAAATATGGTTGCATGAAAGTATCATCCTTTTTCATGAACCAAAATATGGTTGCATGATGTGTTATGCATCCTTTGTGGTGGTTTGCATAATGGCTATGCATTCAATTTTCGAAATTGTGCCTAAAATTAAAGTATCATTTTTCTTGAAACGAAGGGAGTACATCGTTTTATTAGTTGCAACGGAAAATTAGTTGATGCATAAACCAAAATTTTGCTACATAAAGTATTATGTATCTTTTGTGGTGGTTTGCATAATGGATATACATTTAATTTTCTAAAATTGTGCCTAAAATGATAAATATCTCCGAATTTTTTGTAAAAACTCTAAATTTGATATTCTTGTTTGTACTTGTTGCGCAGAGTTTTTTATAACCTTTCCAACGAGATAAATTTTGTAAAATTCCAAGGCACGGATTTTTAGATATGTTATATTAAAGTTTTCTTTCCAATTATACCCCTGAAAAGATAGGATACACAAAGAGTTATAGTAATTGGACTAAAAGGGAGGGACATTTTTGGTTTTTCGGCCCTAACCATTTCCAATCTTTTTGTGTCAATTGATCACTTAGATTTTACAAAAAAGTGGTCATATGAAGGTCCTCCCTCGCTTCGCTCGGTCGGCCGAATTATCAGACTTGTTAAAGGGCAAAATAGTCATTTTGCAGCTTAGCCGACCTGGGCTGCCCATATCCAAGTGATGGGTGCATTTATAGATTTCTTTGGTCTTATCACCAAAACTCGATCGAAGAATTCATTCTTCTTTTATGTTCTTCTTTCCTCTTCTGTTTCTCTTTTGTTCTTTCTTTTCTTCTCCTCCTTCTCTGTTCTTGCATGCCAATGAAAGTTTGTGAATCAATTCGAGTTTTTGAGATCGTAACAAGAGGAGAAATATCAAGGATCGATTTTTGGTGGTGAAGATTGTCATAGAGTTGATTTTAAATCAGAAGAAGAAGTAAATCTGATATGTTCATGTTGCGATGAAGGAATTAGGGTTTATAAGAGAACATAAAGGATTTGTGTTAGAACATATTCAATATCTCCTCTTGTACAGTATGTAAACAGCCAGGACTAGATTTCCATTATGTCAGTATATAATGTTTCCATAAATACGTTATACGTATCTTGTAATTTTAGTATGTAAGAATATACTGATCTATAAATATATTAGCCTTTGGGGTTCTTCTCTATCGATAGAGAAACCTACAATATACCTTGTTCCAACTTGGTATCAGAGTAAAATCGATCCTATGGCCACTTCTAGCTCTTCCGCTTCTACCAACTTAAATTCTTCTACCACCGTTAACACCAGCATTTCTGCTTTTATCTCCTCTTCAATTTCTTCTTTCAAATCGGCCATTACAGTTCTTCAAAACGCAATTACCATCAAACTTGACAATATGAATCTTTTGCTTTGGAAAGCACAGTTTGAACCCTATCTCCAGGGTTATGATCTTGAACATTACTTTACCGGCGCAAAGCCTCGTCCACCTGCTGTTGTTAATGGTCTTCCAAATCCAGCCTTTACCATTTGGATCCGTGAAGACAAAATCCTCCTTGGATGGCTATTTTCATCCCTTTCAGCACCTATCTTAGCTAAAGTTCGTTCTTGTACCTCTTGTGCTACAGCATGGACAAAGATTGATGAGTTGCTTGCCTCCAAATCAGAGGCTAATATTTTGGCTATTCGGCGTGAACTACAACACATTCAAAAGGGTAACAGATCTATTACAGAATATTTATCCCATGCTAACCAACTTGCAGATTCGCTCGCCTCCGCTGGCCAACCTATATTTGATATGGAACTTCGCCATATTCTACTTGATGGACTTGATTCATCCTTTGAAACTATTTATGCTTCTCTTCAAACATCCATGGATCGTTTTACTGTTGAAACTTTTGAGACTCACCTTCTGTCTTATGAACGTCGTATCGACAAACAGAATAAGTCTCTTTTGCAGCCTCAAGCGAATGCCGCCAAGTTTTCTTCAAACCGTGGCAAGTTGTCCTCAGCTGATACTGACATGGGTCCCGTTATTTGTCAACTCTGTGAGAAACCTCATCACACTGCGCAAGACTGTTGGAAGCGTTTTGATCGTAACTTCAAGCCTCCTCGCAAGCAACCACCTAATAGGACCTCCCGACCCAACTATTCACAAGGCTCTGCTCCAAAGGCTTATGCTACTACTTCTGCACCAGTTTACACTTATGATTGGCTTCCTGACAGCGGTGCCTCTCACCATATGACGAATGACATTTCTCATCTTCGTGCTCCTACAGAATACACTGGCACGGATCAGGTAAAGGTGGCTAGTGGTTCCAATCTACCCATATCTCATACAGGTTCGGCTTTATTACCCACTCCTACTCATAACTTCCTACTTTCGAATACCTTATATTTTCCTCATCTTTCCCATAATCTTTTATCCGTGTCTCAGTTTTGCCGTGACAATAATGTCCTCTTTGAATTTAACGACTCTCATTGTCTCGTGAAGGATCGACAAACGGGGAAGGTGGTTCTCCGGGGCATGCTTAAGAATGTACTTTACACATTAAGTCTAGTTCCTTCATCTGTCTATGGTTTTGTAGGACAAAGAACTTCTTTGCAGTCATGGCATAATCGTCTAGGTCACCCAATGTTATGAACGGTCAAGTCTGTGGTGTCTCGTAATCATCTTCCAGTTTCTCATTCTAAAGTTTCCTTCTGTCAGTCTTGTTTAGAGAATAAGAGTCATAAACTCCCTTTCCATTCCAGTACTACTGTATACTCCAAACCATTGGATTTAATTATTTCGGATGTTTGGGGTCATGCACCTATTTTATCTAATGAAGGTTATCGTTATTATGTTATTTTTGTCGATGCTTTCAGTCGTTTTACTTGGATTTATCCAATGCATGACAAAACAGATGTTGTCCCTATTTTCTCATCATTTCTTAAACATGTGCAGAACCTCTTCAATACTAAAATCAAATACTTCCAAACTGATAATGGAACTGAGTATAATCGTGTTAAACCCATACTTCGTGATAATGGCACTCTTCATAGATTATCTTGTCCACACACTTCCGCCCAAAATGGTTTAGTTGAACGGCGTCATAGACACATCGTCGAAACCGGTTTAACTTTGTTGTCCATGGCATCTGTTCCTACTGAATTTTGGTATGATGCATTTTTTACGTCCTGTTTTCTCATGAATAGAGTTCCTTCGTCTCCTACAGGGTGTCGTTCTCCCTATGAGTTGCTCTTTAGTAAGGTTCCTGATTATTTATCTCTTAGAACCTTTGGCTGTCTATGTTTTCCCCATCTACGAGATTACCGCTCTAACAAATTGGAACCTAGATCTTCTCCCTGTGTATTTCTTGGATATGATGCAGCTCGGAAAGGGTATAAGTGTTTTCATATACCTACAAGAAGAATCTACTGGTCTCGCCATGTTGTGTTTGTCGAGGACTCTTTTCCATATGCTACTGCCCTTGTTGAACCACCTTCGTCGTCTCCATCTAAATAGGTACAACCTCTTAAATCCTTTCATTTTCCGTTAAATACTATCAATCTTCCTGTGCTTAGCCGGACAAATCCTCCCATACCTATACAAATCCAACCAAGCTCCACTTTACCCCCTACCAACTCCGTACCTTCCAACCAGCAAAATCCATGTCCCACCACCAATAACCCACTTATAAATCCACCAACTTCAGTACCCAACTCTCATTCTCCCTCTCCTACTTCCGTTCCCTATCCAGATCGTACCCCCCAGCTCCCATTCTCCTTCTCCTGCTTCCGTTCCCCATCCAGATCCTACCCCCAATTCCCCTTCTCCCTCTCCTATTTCCGTTTCCTATCCAGATCCTACCCTCTTAACAACCCTTTTACCTCCGTTACCTACAGCCCCTCGATCTCATATACCAAATCGTGTAAACCCAAATCCTACACATGTCACCTTACCACCGCCGGTTGTTTATAATGAGCATGGAATGGTTACAAGAGGCAAGAACGGTATCTTTAAGCCAAATGTTCTCATGACATCAAAACATGCTAAGGTTACTGATGAAATTTTTGAACCTAGTTGTTATACGCAGGCAAAATCCGATCCTAAGTGGTGCACCTCCATGGATGATGAGCATAATGCATTGATTAAGAATGGCACTTGGTCCTATGTTCCGTACTCACCACACATGAATTTGGTAGGATGTAAATGGGTATTTCGGGTTAAACGCAAAGCAGATGGCACTATTGAGCGTTACAAAGCTCGTTTGGTCGCTAAAGGGTTCAGTCAACAAGAGGGTATCGACTATGGAGAGACGTTTAGTCCGGTGATTAAACCTTGCACCATACGTGTTGTTCTAACTCTTGTTTTGACGTATAACTGGCCGGTACGACAACTAGACATCCAGAATGCTTTCCTGAATGGTTTTCATAATGAGGAGGTATACATGAAGCAACCGCCCGGTTACAAGAATCCTCAGTTTCCTAATCATGTTTGCAAGCTTCATAAGTCTATTTACGGACTCAAGCAAGCTCCTAGGGCGTGGTACCATCGACTCAGTCTTTACTTGCAAAAATTGGGATTTTCCATCTCTAAAGCCGATACATCTTTATTCATTAGGAGTTCGTCGGAGGGTATCACTTATCTTTTGGTTTATGTGGACGATATTATTCTTACAGGTTCTACATTAACTTGCTTGCAGTCAGTTATTTCTAGCTTGCAACATGAGTTTTCTTTGAAAGACATGGGGCAGTTATCTTTTTTTCTCGGCATCGAGGCTACTTGGACTTCAACTGGACTTTTTCTATCTCAAAGATGGTACATTGAAGACCTTCTCAGTCGTGCTAGTATGCAAGGTGTTAAACCGGTGTCGACTCCACTTACAACTTCGACTGACCTTCATCCCACAAGCGGTACTACTCTCACCGATCCTTCCCATTATCGTAGTCTTATGGGTGGTCTGCAATATCTCCTCCTTACAAGGCATGAATTGGCGTTTGCCGTCAACAAAGTGTGTCAGTACATGCACGCTCCAACCTCTGCGCATCTTCTCCTTGTTAAACGCATCTTACGTTATTTGCAGCAAACATCTTCTTACGGTATTTACCTCAAACCTGCCCCATCCTTAAATATTAATTTTTCAGCATATACAGATGCGGATTGGGCGGGTGATCCTACTGATCATCGTTCCACAAGTGGGTTTTGTGTGTTTCTTGGTCCAAATATTATATCTTGGAGTGCTAGAAAGCAAAAGACGATTTCCAAATCTAGTACTGAATCCGAATATCGTGGTTTGGCTACTGCTACTGCTGAACTTATGTGGGTTGAATCTCTTCTACATGAACTGCGAGCTCCTATTCGTACTCCTCCAGTCTTATGGTGTGATAATTTGGGAGCTACATATCTCACTATGAATCCTATCTTCCATGGACGCACAAATCATATTGAGATTGATTATCATTTTGTTCGAGAACGTGTTCAACAAGGGTTGCTCATTGTGAAATTTGTTTGTTCAAAGGACCAGCTTGCTGATATCTTCACGAAAGCTCTCCCTAAAGATCGCTTTCTTTTACTTTGTTCCATGCTGACTGTCTGCGATCACCCGCATGGAACGCGGGGAAGTGTTAGAACATATTCAATATCTCCTCTTGTACAGTCTGTAAACAGCCAGGACTAGATTTCCATTATGTTAGTATATAATGTTTCCATAAATACGTTATACGTATCTTATAATTTTAGTATGTAAGAATATACTGATCTATAAATATATTAGCCTTTGGGGTTCTTCTCTATCGATAGAGAAACCTACAATATACCTTGTTCCAACTATTTGGATGATGAAATGAAGCGTCCATGGTAAAGATTAAGGATGGGTTCGATATGAATTAGGTTAAGGTTGAAATTAAACTCGATTTTGATAATTAGGGTTTCTGAAATTGATTTTCAGATTCAGGTTGAATAAGAAGAATTGAGGACTGGGTCTGGTTGATTAAGGGTTGGGTTGGAGTTAACAGGATATTTATGGAGTTGTTCATGAAGAATGAAAGAGTTAGGGTTCTGAATTTTGAATTTGTGAATGAAGCTAGGGTTTGAGCAGTTATTCTGAAGTTTAGGATGGTTCGAAGTTAATGAATTGAACTGATGGGTGGTGGTTTTGAGATGAATTTCTGATTCAAGTTAAGTAAGAAGAAGAAGTTAAATTCAATTGCTTGTGAGGAATGCTTGTCAGGAATGATTTTGATAAAGTCTTTCTACATTTCTTTTGTGTTTGTGTAATTGCCAATTGAATTACGTTTTCCAGATGATCGTATGGAATGAAGTTTTGGTTGTGAACTAGAATTATAGTTGAAGCTGAGATACATAGTGACAAATAATCTAATATGGATTGAAGTTGTAGTGAAGAAGAAATGTTGGTGGTAGTGGTTATGAGATTGTAGTTTCGTGTTATAAACGAAGGTGGTTGTGTGTTGTTCTTGATATGAGATGTTGAATCTCAGTTATGGAAGGTGAATTAAATGGTGGTGCTGCAGATGTTGATGTTGTTGATTCAGTTGCCGATTAGAGTAAATTGTAACTGAAGATAGTGTGCATGGGGTGCAAGGGTTGTGATACTTGAAATGATCTTGGTTGTTGGAGGATATGGAATTTGGATTATGTGTAAACTAGTTAAGTGAATTTAGAATGGGTAGTGAGTGTGAAAGACTTAGGATACAGAGTTATGATGAAGGCAGTGCTTGAATCGGTGACAATATCATCCTAGAATGGTGTTCTGGTGGTGATTCTGAAGTTGAAGTTTAGGGGATTGGTAATGTTGTCATTGTTTAAATGAATGGTAGTATATCTGGAAATTGCAGTTGGAATGATTGATGTGTACAAGGTTATGTGAAGTGAAAGTGTTAGATGAATGATTAAGGATTATAAATGGTTATTAGTGTTGATGGTTGGAGATGTTGCTGAGATGGAGTTGCAGGTGGTGTTGGTTTGGTAATTACAGTGTCATGGAGTGGTTAAGGGAGTTGAATTGCAGATTTATGGGGTTAATGTGAACTGCAGGGTATGAGATTGGTGTCAATGCTGTGAGAGTGTAGTTGAGAGTAAGGAAGAGATCATGGTGGTGAATGAGATGAGATGATGTTGATGTTGTCGGAGATTTTAGTTATGATATTGTAGCTAAGCCGTAGATTTGGTTTTGAAAGTGATGTTCGGTAAAATTGATTGTATTGATTAGAGTTCAGTTGAAGTAGTCTACAAATTGGCTGCAACTGATGGACTGCATATGTAGAATGAGTGTGGCTTAGTACTGCAATTGCAGGTAAAGCTTAAATTGCAATTGTATATATTGAATTCTAGAATTCTGTTATTATAAATAGTTTGTGTTTTGATCATATGAATAGAATCAGATAGGTTGTATTCTTGTAACTGCAATAGGATTAAGCTGTTAGTCATCCCTGTCAGACTAGATAACTCAATCTGTTTAATTGACTTAGTGTATTTGACTGAGGTAACTCAGTGACTAGACCCGACCAGGCTTGACTCAGTAGACCTTGACCGATTTGACTCAGTTGACCATTTGACCTGGACTTAGACGTTGACTGTTAGTTGGCTCATTTGACTGTCAGTTTGACCATTAGTGACTGTTAGTTGACTCGGGTGTACTGAACTTAGATTAATGGGCTGGTTTAGTGGACTTGGGTTTATGACTAGTTATATATCCTATGTTGAGGAATTGGACCACTTGTGGTCTGAATTAGCCTTTGGCTTCTTCTACATGTAGATATTCATAAGACTTAGCTATGGACTATAGAATCAACCTAAGTGGATTAGTAACTCTTAGATATGATAAAGATAGATAATGAAAAGGTGCAAAACCATAAATGAGCTTAGAACCATTAGATGGAATTGTATGATTCTTGTGTGAGCCATTTTGGCTAGATTCTTAGAGTTCTTGTGTGATTAACAGTTAGTTATTAACAACGATCGATTTAAAGGATGAACCAGTGGATCGTGGATCTCGAGGTAGGCGTGGCTTGTCATCAAAAGAGGTGGGAATATATTTGACTCTTTTGTAACCATTGTTGTTTCTTTTACAAAAGTCTTTGTTTAATAAACTCATGCATTGTCAGATTGTGCATTCCATGCATTCTTTAACTTGTATTATGATAATTCTGTTGATTCTGTTAATCTTTCCATGGTTTGGAAATGACGTGTAATGTCATGTTTGTTATTATGAATTGTTATGGAAATAAGAATTTCCACGTGTGGTATATAGGATACGCTCCTTCACATTTATATCTACATGAATTCAGCTTTTATGCTTACTATGGGTCATCAGGTTTTGGTGGCATCAATAGTTATCTAGGTGTGTAACTGGTTGACACCATATTATACATTATTTGAAGAAGGAGTTTGTCCATATACATGTTTGTTTATTTCAGTGACTTGGTCACTTTTTAATGTTTGGGAAAACATTATTGTTTTCCAAATCTTGCCATGATTACTTGAAAGTTAAATGTTATTCCTACTGGGCACCCCTTTTAGGGATGATGTGCTCACCCATTCCCACTTTCAGTTTCAGAGACAGATCAGAGTTGCGCAGCGAAAGCTTCAAGGGTTGATTTCGTTAGTTGGTTAACTTCTACCATGTATATTATATTGCATATTGTATTTGTAAACCAAATGACTATTGTATATGTATCATTTGAGAGGAGTTCTTGTATATATATTTCTGAATGGGGCTAGTTTTGGGTTAAGTTTTGTAGCAGATTTCTTAATTGAATGCTTAAGTATATGATTTAGGTTCTTAGTGCCTCTGTATTTAGTTAATCTCTTGGATTAGTCAGCTGCTAGCTTTGGGGGCACTATAATTACCATATCCACAATGGCATCATCATTCTCGACTCTGATGTGGAAGAACCTGAACACCCAAAGGCTGTTGGAGCTGTTTTCGAGAAAGGTTCTGAAGTGTCTTCTGGAGAGAATGGTAAAACAATTCCCGAAAGGGATGTTGATGCAGCTCCTGAAGGAGAAATTGCGGCGGCTCCTGGGGAGGATGTGGCGGCGGCTTGCAAAGAAGATGCTGAAACAGCGTTCAAAAGGGAGGTCGAAGCGGCTTCCGGAGAGGACGTGGTAGCACCTTGTGACGAAGGTGTTAAAGCAGCTTCCAATGACGGTTCTGGTGAAGGCACCGTTGATCTTGCTAGTGACTAAATTTCCCTTTTGTTACTTTTATTCGTAGACGAGCACTTTTTCATAGTTTGTAGACATTTTCTTCTTATACTCAGTGGTTGAGCCTAAGTTTCATTAAATGATTGTTCTTTTATTCACGACATCTTGACTCTAGTTGTAGCGCCCCCAGCAGGATTACAATAGAATCTCTCCATCCTATTGAGTCGTGCAGTCAATGAGAACGCGACACACATATAAGCGGTGATGCGTTTTTACGTGAGCGTACACTGCCTCCATGATAATTGCATGTAACCCTAAAAGTAACTAAGGGATGCAATAATGAAAACTAAAGATTGGCCACGAACCTGTCTACCTCCAATTGATGGCACGTTGTAGTCCACGTAATGATGTGGTGATCGAGAGACCGCCTTATCGTTGAGATATGTTGTTCCTCAGAGCACGAAGCGCTTGCCCTAATAATCATACGATTCCCTTGCCCATTTTCTTTCTGCATGTATTCCTTCGGTGTTTCTCGAAAGATATGAGATGTCTCTTTTTAGGGTTTTGTCTTTCTGGTTTGAAATGATGGGTAATGATGAGGGTTTAGGCTTGCTCAAGACTTTGTGTTATGATTCAGGAGTAAATAGATCTCTAAAAAGAAACAATACTCTGATTAACTGACAAATTGAAACCCTAATTATGAATGCAAGCAGGGCAATCATTTTGGAGGAATTACAAATCTTGCATGAAAAAGGAAATTGCGGGGAAAAATACTAAAGAGAACGCTGGAGGAAAAAGTAGCACAACGTTTTAGGTATTAAAAGACTTGAGCCATCGTGAGTGAATTGTCACACCTTCCAGTTCGTCTGCATTGATGAGCTTACAGTAACCCCCTAAGACAACGTCTGCCACTAGGTATGGCTCATCTTTTCCTTCTGTATGTGAATCGGGCTGAGCGGTAACTTTCACTACCATATCTCCAATCGAAACGGGTTTGGGTGTTGCACGACTACTTGACTCTCAGACTCATTATCTTTGATTGAGACAGCTTCTAGATTTTTAATGAAACATTCAAAAAGCCCAGTACCCCATTCACATCTCCTAGTAACGGCTGGGTTGAAGATCGGGTCAAGTCCCCGGCCCTTGACGGAAGGTGGATTGACTGATTATAGAAAGGGTTGTTCAATAAGACTTACTTGGGTTCGGAATCTTCGAATGTACGTTGATAGGCTCTCTCCAGGTAGCTGCGTCACATTGGCAAGTTGTTGATACGACAACAAATAATCTTCGGGGTTGGACGGCTTGTTGGAAATCCTTTCAGGTATAGACACTGGTAAAGGACACACTCCTAGCTTTGCTTTGTTGTCATGCACCCACGAGCACCCCAGAACCATATCATAATTCGGGCATTCTTTCACAATATGAAATTTGCCGCGTGTTAGAGCGTCTCCCACCTTGATTTCGAGGTCGATGTGCCCGTAAGCGTCTCTAGACTCTCATTATGGGCTTTTGATTATGGTTGGACAGAGAACGGCTTCCTGTTTTGGAATCTTTGCGGCTCTCAGAGTCTTGATGGTGACAACGTTGAAGTCTGAGGCCGCGTCAATCAATGCGCTGTCGAACTCGACGCCCTTCAGGCGGGCAGTGGTCAGTAGTCCCCAGTTGCATTTTCTAGCAGTGCCTTCTAATAGAGGTTGGGGTTTAGGAGTAGTTTCCCCAACTAAAATCAGAAGCTTGCCTGTCACAATGCGATTGAGAGATGCAAATATATCTTGACGTTGTGCCTTGGAGAAATAAAGAATTTCACATACACGCTCCATCATGGATTGCACGGTTTTGTGAGCAGAGTCCCCAGAAAGTGCGCAACTTCTGACTGGGAGAGGGTCTCTGTGAACTCCCTCAGTGCCTAGTTGGAGTTCCCACGCATCTATTTTTTCTTTGAAAAATTGTTTCAACTTGTTGCATTCATTGGTGGGATGATTGACGAACCTGTGGTAACGGCAATATTTTGGATTTGCCATCTCTTCCTCAGTTGGTGGGCGTCTGACAGGAGGTAGTTTTATGGCATCATCATGAATCCATGCTTCCAGGAGCTCAATTACCTCCTCTATTGGGAACGGGAAGTCTGGAGCAGCATCTCCAACTTCTTATTGTTGCGCAGGCGTTTTAGCCGGTACCTTCCGTGGTGGAGCTGCCTGATACGCTGGTGCTGCACGTTTGGGCTGTTGTTCCACCGTTGGAGTTTTTCTCTTTCCTCATTCACCCACTACACTTACATAGGGTCCAGCATTGTATTGTTTATTGATGAGACGTCTGCTTCCTCGAGTCTCACGTGCATCTTCGCTTCTGGCGGGTCTGGTCCTCTCTAGTAATGCCGGTACTGTCGTGGCCGAGCGTTTAGCGACTTCATGAAGTTCAGAAAAAGTTTGGAAATACAAGTTCTCCAGTAGCGCGCGATAGATGAGCACCATGTCGTTGATGCATGACTCTACCAACTGTTGTTCAATCACGTTTGGATCGTGACAATCCAGCGCCTGAATCCTGTATCTCTTGACATAATCATTTGGATGCTCGTTGTTTCGTTGGAACATTCTCCCCAAGTCTAAAAAGGTGATTTGCTCGGATACGAAGAAATACTTCTTGTAGAAAACGGTTATCATCTCACACCAGTTGAATATGCTATTTGGTGCGATGTTGTTGTACCAGGTGTACGCTCTGCCGGTAAGTGACTTCGAGAACTCTTTCAGGCGGAGGACATGGTTGTATTCGTGCTCTCCTAATGACTCCAGAAAACGAGAGATATGTTCACGAGCATTACCAGTACCATCATAAAGGGAAAATTGAGGAGAAGAGTATCCTCTCGGGATAGGAACTCTTTGCACATCATGAGGATAAGGAGGTTGATGCTGATGCAGGTCTACCGGGTTTTCCTTGCCTCGATTTTGGAGAAGTCGTTCTAGATCCTCACGCGTGATGAAATTGGATGGTTGATTCCTTTCTCTTGAGCGATCAGGAGCAACACGAACTTCCTCATCTACGAATGCACGCCCTGTTGAAGTGCTTTCGCCAAGAGTGTTGAGAGTACTCCTTATTGGTTCCATGGGCTGACGCGGCTCTTGTGGTAGTCGTTCTGTTAGCGTCTTGAGGAAAGTGAGTACCTCTTTCTGAGTTGTAGCCATGTCCGTCTGAGCCTTAGCGAGAACTTCTTGTCTTTCCATTAAATTGACAATGCTAATAGGGGGTTGGCCTCCGCTGGCTCCTCCAGTCTCTCGTCCTGATAGGGGAGTGGCAGTAGCTCTAGTAACAACCGGGGGTGTTACGCTCGAAGAAATATTGGGGGTGGTGGCAGCGGCTCTGGCTATGGTGATTGGAGGTGTCATGCCTAAGGAAATGTTTCATGCGCCGCTGGTGTTGGTGGTTGAGGATGTAGTGCCACGAGATGCATTGATCGCGCTGGTAGGTGGTACATTGGTGTCACCGGTAGGGATGTGGACACCAGGGGTGTTGTCAGCGCCAGTAACATCGGGATTTGTCGCTGATCCAGACCTAAGATCCACCATCTTGAATTCGAGAAAATTGAAAATGAAATTGAAAATTGAACTTGCAACCGAGAGATTAATCTCCCACTGTGGTCGCCAGTTGTTTTGGGGTAAAAACTGATTCTCTGTTTTGGTAAATTTGGGTGTGTTGATGAGAAACGAAATCAAACCCTAAACAAATGCACTGCACGGAAGTACTTTTAGATTCGAGAGATCAATCTGTAAGACTCTGGCCTAAACCAATAAATGGTCGTTCCAGATTCAATTTGGTCACAAGGTGAAGGAGAAGGGTTGATCTTAGGGAGGGAAGCGAAGAAGGTGTTTTAGATCAGAATGTTCAATTATGAAGGTATGTCTGTTTTATGACTTGTATCAGAAAATGGTTTATGGCTACTTGTGTTGATAACACTTGTGTTCTGTATTGAAATAGGTTGAAATCCTCTTTATACAAGTCATGTTCGAGCACCCTGATCTCGTAGGAAGTGGAGGTGATTAAGTAGTGGAGAAGTGGGATTGTGTAAAAAGTGGTGATCGCCACATTTCCATTAAGAGGGGAAAATGGTCACACTTTCACCCACTACTCTCATTGATGTTAACCGTCCGTCCTTTCCTGACACTTTCGTAATGGGGGCGCGTTGCCGCACGCCTTGTTGTAAAATGCCGAGACCAATACCCCAGTGAGCATCCCCCAGTTTGTGACATGTTTGATGTCTCGAGTAAATGGGCCAAGTCGTGAGAGTCGCGCTAAAAGCAGCACATAGTGCTTTTAGGTTAAATAATAAATTATTTGTGAAAACAATATTTATAAAACATTGCTTATAATCGATGTATATAAAGCATCGCTTTTAAATAAGCTGCTGAGAATAATTGATGTGCAGGAAACATCGTTGTTTTAGAGTTCGTTCAAATTAGTTGCGAATTGAACGTCTTAAAAAGAGCATGACCACCCTCTTTCAGGGAGTTGGTAAGAGCTACGCGCATACCCCCGGGATTATCCGGTCGGTCCCTATGAGAGAGTGGCGACTGGTAGCCATTCTAGCATCCAAGCGGTCGGCCCAGGTTAGATCTGGACCGGTTAAATCGGCTAGCCAAGTTGAGTGGATGAGATGGTTTGCGGCAGTTGATTGCCGCCGTTGTATTACATGCAAGCTGCGCAACTAGTTACCTTTGGGCGATCGTTTGGGATACTTATGGGCTAGTCGTTGCTTGGTTGATCACTCCTCACGAAAGAGGAGTGGATGGTGATCATGAAGACATCTCGTTAGTCATCTGAAATCAAATCTTGGTCGGTCGACTTGGCTGGCGAAGTTGGACGGCGGAGATAATTTGTGGCAATTGCTAACTGTCGTTGATTCAATTTTAGGGTTTTAAAGTCGTGTGGCCTACCTACTTTGGGCCAACGATTTTGGGCGTTAACACCCTGTTAGAGAATATTCGATTGGTCAGCACAATAGCCGAGCCACCGGTGAACGTATCCGCACCCTACTCGTTGAGTGGGATTGAATCTAAGTCATCCGACTAGGCTGGTGAAGATGGACGGCCGTGATCGATTTGCAGCAGTTGTGTAATGCCGCTGACTCAAATTAGAGTTTAAAGAGCGCGCGATCACCCTACTTTGGGCAAGCGGTTTGACGCGCCCTTGGATTACTATGAGCAAGTCGATCGACCGAGGGTGGAGTTGGGTCGACGGTGAACACGTTAGCACTTCTTTAATCATTCGAAGGAAGATCTAAGCCTTCCAACCTGGCTAGCTAAGTTGGACGGTCATGATGTTTCTGATACCGTTTTGGCCGGTCTTAGCTCGTTTGAGCTCTCTTTTTCAACAGCGCGATCACCCATGTTAGGGTTAGCGTTTGATGGCCTTGCGAGTGTGCTAGATGGAATCCGATCGGTCGGGGTATTAGTGGGCCCGCCGGTGGTCATCATGATGATCGCCTAGTTCCGCTATGAGTAGCCTAGGCCTATTGAATTGCGTGGCCAAATCGTGTGGCCGTGATCGTTTCTTAAGACTGATATGGACAGTCTAGATTTTCCTTAAGGAATTAAAACGCGTTCGATCGCGCTAACTTTTAATTAAAAAGTGTGTGAACACGCTGATCTCTTTGTCATAGGGTGGTGTAGCCTATGTGAGTGTTTTCATGCAGGTCTCAATACTGACACTTCGGGAGATTCATGCTACTCCGCTGCGAGTGAACATTAATCGTCATGTCATGCCAATATTGAGAGTTCAACTGAGAACATTGCATAGGAAAACACTAGGCAGGTCATGCATTTGTGAATAATGCAATATGTTAAAGTTTATAGAATATCATGGGTTGTTGCTTCACGCACCATTCTGAATAAACTTCATAAATATGTTGAATTGCTCAATACATATGTAAGTAAAGAGGTCTGGACACTCATTACTTTTAAATGGCCTTTATTCCTTTGCAGGATGACAGCGCATTAAATACAGGGTTTTATAATTTTGACCCTGAACCAAAAACCACCATCAACAACAATTTTTAGAACCTATGCGAGAATTGTTGTGTGTCCAAGATCTGCCTTGGATGTCAAAGTGAAGCAATGTGTAATGGCCTTTCTCGTTCAGCATCGGGATGAACAAGTGATTCGTATCGATATCAATATTCTCTAGTTCAGCATCTATCATCTTTTCCGCCTTATCCTCATCTCCCCCAATGACATCACACTGAAAATAAATTGCACAACTTAGTTCATTCATTCTACTAAAAAGAAAAAGGAAACAAGAAAATGGATTCAAATGTTTAAATTACCCACGCAAGCGCGCTGAGAAAGATCGACTTAAATCCTTTGGATTCACCACCGCCAGATTGAAACATTTGTCTTCATTTTGTCATTTTGAACTCTAAAATAGTGTTCACCAATGGCTGATTGAATATAAGTTGTTGGATATGTTCTCCAATAATACATAAGTTTAAGTCACCTCTCTTGCATTTCCAGATGCAGTCACTGCATTTAAACAAGTTCATCCAATTTCAGACAAGTACATAGGTTTCATTTTTTAACAAGATGAAACCAGATACATCTTAGTTTAAACTTAGCAGTACTTTTACAAAAACACTTGCGGTAGAATGAAAAAAAATAACAACAAAAGGTTGCGTGCACATACCTTAAGTTTCCAGTTCCAAAGTACTCCTTTATTAACTTTTCTCCAGCTTCTCTTTCTCCGCCACTCAAGTAATTTTTCCACAACTTGTTGTTCTTTGTTAACTTCTTCAACTTATCTTCCTTCTGCTTCTTATCTGCACTCTCATCCTCAGTTGTCACAAACTCCGAACCAAAATTCTTTCTAGTCCTTTTATATGTATGATTCATGTTTCTCTCAATTGATCCAAGGTTAGTCATAAATGCCAGAGGTTCTGCTGCGATAATTTCTTCTTCGATGATTTCTGCTAGAGGTTCTGCTGCTACAGGTTCTGCTTCGGGAATATCGTCAGCATCTGGATTTACGGCTCTAGTGGTTTCACCTGCCTTGCTAGCGTCTTCAGGAACAACACCCTCCACAACTTTGTTAATCTCTTGAGTGATTTTAAGATTGAAAAAATTCTCAGGTGTAGTATGAACAACCATCTCAAGAGGTGAAGCTTGCGGAGTTCCAGGTTGAGGCTTGAGTTGCGATTTCAAGGCTTTCACTTGACTTTGCAAGTCCGATATTGTCTTATTCTTCCCATCCAACTCAACATCCTTTGCTTCCAACTTAGCACTCCTTGCTCCTAACTCAGCATTCAAGTGACGGATAATGTTGTCTTTCTCTTCTAGTTCATTCTTCAACTTGGACATTTCGTCTTCATCTTTGTCATTTTCTGCCTCATCAAACAAGCATAATTGTTTCTCCTCTTCACTCCAACTACCAACAAAATCAACAACCTGCAAACACGTAAAAACAGATTTTCCATTTTCTATTAGCACATGATGTAACTAATTTCATCCAGTGAAAACACATGATGTAACTAGTTTCATCCAGTGACAACACAGGATGTAACTTGGTTTTCTGGTTTTCATCCAGTGATAACACTGGATGTAACTGGTTTCATCCGAGGGACTAGTGAGAAATAGGGATAGATTTTTACACTAATCGATTGCTTGAAAGATTTTCAAGCTTCCCCTCGATTTCGCAAGATATTTGATATAAGTCCCATCTTGCAAACCTTGGCCACCCATCACTCTCGGCTTTCCAATCAATGCCTTTCATTTGCTAAAACATCCAAAACTGCAAAAACAAAATATAGAAGATGATACTCACCACACGATTCATTTGTCAAATTAATGTAAAAAAAAATTATGCTTTACAAAAATAGAAGATGATACTCACCAGAAAATACAAGTTGCAACCATTGATTGAGTAAGGTGTCTTGTGTACGGCTTCAACGCTTTGCATTAGATGCTCATGGATAAGATCCGGCCATCAGACTCTGTTAATGGTAACGATTGAATGTAGGCAGTTCAAATACTTGTAGTTGACATATATACCTCCGATGTTTATGAAGAATATTGTACAGAATATGAAGAGTAATAAAAGTATCACCAACTCTTCTTCTTTGCCTTCTTATTTTATAACAACCTTTATTCCTTCAACAATGTAGATCTTATTCAATTTGTCCCCAGTATTCTTCTCTTTGCATGTCCTTTTCTTCTCTTTGGCTCCGACTTTCTTCTTTTCACCTTCCCTTTTCTTCTTTTCAGCATCCCTTCTCATTGGCTCCAGAAAGTACTTTGTGTAAAATGCAGAAGTTTTCAAACTAGGGTCTTCCTTTGGTCCATAAAGTTTCCTATCCTCTTCACTCATACGTATTCTCTGCATTTTGAAAATAACAGCAAGATGGTTGGATCGGTCTTGAAAACTTGATCACCAATCTTGAATGCTAACTCGTCCGGGTCAAAACTTCTTATGATTTACTCTAACGCCTTTGGAGCTTTGCTACATTCGCCCTTTCCCACCTTCCCTTCTTTGATCGCCTCAATAAAGTTCCAGAATTTAGTCTTCCTTAACACAGCCTCTTGTCTTTTCGTGAATACCAGTGAACGCAGCAACTCAACTGACTGTTTCATATTTGATCGGAAAGTCTTCTTCCCTTCCTTTTTCTCTGACTTGTCTTCATCCATTTCGGCATCCACATCATCCATATCCCTTGTGCTTGATTCACTACCCATGATCACATCATGCTTATTCTTGGTTCTTCTTTCAGCTCCAACACTCTTCTTACTCTTCTTACTATTGCTTCCTGCAACAATTTGAATCGAAACCAGTTAAATCCTATTTTAAATCTGGATGAAAATCAATTACATCATATCTTTAAAGCTAGATGAAAACCAGTTTCTGCAGGTATCAGATGAAACCCAGTTACATCCTACATATTAGAGCTAGATGAAACCCAGACTCAGCTTTGATGACACAACAATAATGGCATTAACCGCTCACATAAAAAAGCACATATTAACATGGTCGGAAGAAACAAAGCCGTGACTTAGATATAAGATGAATGAATTCAGATATCTAGAATAGACAAGGATATTCGTACAAACTAGTTTTAGTATAACAATCTAAACATTATAATAACGAATTTACATTGCAGATTTTAACCTGGATGAAACCGTTTTCATCTATTTTTAATCTGCTGAAACAATATACACTGCACATTAAACCTGGATGAAAACATTTTCATCATAGTCTAAAACTGCTGAAACAATTGATATAACATAGACAATTTCAGCGTAGATGATACTATTAGCATAGACAATTTCAGATTAAATTTACATTCTATATTAGAGCTAGATGAAAATGCAGAAGGAAACTAGTTTCATCTATGTACAGTCCCATATGAGGGTATGTGGCTTGTCACATTTTATCTATGCTCAACAACCATGCTGCATTATACTATCATATCATATTAGACTAACATTTCTAACCGAAATGTCATTGTTCTATTACTTCTTACTAACATTAATCATAGATTTAGAAAAGAAACATATAATTTTAGAGATGCTATAATCATTAATTTCAGCCTAGATGATACTATAATCACATTCAGTCCAATAACATCGTAGATGATACTATTAGCCTCATAAATTTCAGCGTAGATATTAGTCTCATAATCATTAAATTTCAGCCTAGATATTAGTCTCAAGAAACTCCTAGTAATATACTTTACACTGACCATCCGTAGGGGTGTCAATGGGTCTGGGTCCTCCCGGGTATCATAGGACCCGGAACCGGACCCTGTTATTTAAGGTAGGGTCCGGGTCTTCCCGATTCCGGGTCCGGTTCCCAATTCTGTTGGCCTAGAACCGGACCCTATAAGAACAGCGAGTAGTCAACGGGTCCGGGTACTTATCGGTTCCTGTGAAACATTCATATGAAGTCTGGAAATGATGTTTTCGACTATAATTCGTTCAGTACAAGCATGACTTTCAAATCAGTGCATGCACACTTCGCTACAAAAGTACAAAAGTTACAGATGCTAAGCACTATATAGTATATATAGCTGCTTAATTGTTCCAACTTCTTTTCTAAAATATATTGAGGAAAAGAGGAATTTACAACAGGGGTCGGTAAAATGAAGAATGAGAATGGATTGACAGAAAGCTACAAACATGACACCGTATAAGATGGTCAGATAAATTAACACAACTAAGACTTGACCGCGCTTTTCCTCCCTCTTAATCCATGAGTGTTCGATCACTAGTATTAACAAAAGAAAGGAGACAGTTCGCAACTTCAAGACATTGGTATCACTTAAAAGAAGCTCCTTTTGTGTCAGTGTGTAATTCATCTTCATGTACTGTAATTCACCATCATGTACTGCAGCTGCAACATCGGCATCCCCAAAAGGTTACATTTTGAATAGATTGAGAATATAATATTCTGAACCATATATGATATATCACATAGAGTGGAATTAAGTTTGGTATACGATAATCACAAAGTGTAGTAGCACCAATTGAAGTGTGTGGTATGATCTAGCTAAGCGCGAGTTTGAATGAGAACCATTGTACAAAACACTCACCAGTTAAGGTGTGGTTATCTCTCCAGCAACCATATTAGAAAGTTAGAAACTTCACAAAGAAATTAACAGATCAACCGAGACATAAGAAATTCATAACAGCACCAATTCTCCCAGAACTGGTACATACGTTATAAAACAATGTGGTTATCCACGAAGATTATTCTCGTAAAGTAAACAAGGATACCTGCAAAGCTAACATTAATCACCTGATTTGAACAGTCAACATTATCACCTGCAAAGTGGTCAACAGAATTCACCCCATTACCTTCGCATTGCGAGCAACTCACAATACCTGGCAATTAGACAGAAATGGTGTTACAAGCAATTACCAAGTGACATCCAAAGAATAACATCCAAGCTACAAAAATCACTATGAACATAGTAGGAATGCATTGAAATTAGCACTTTGAAATGACTCTCCATCAAGAAGGACTCGAGCTTTTAACACATATTTTACACATAAACTTAACAAACCCTCTTAGTCTAAGTCTAACCCAAGGAACACAAAAAAAGTGGAACAACCAATTCCAACCAAGCATCGAATTTTCTTAAAATTCCTAGTTTCTCACCCATCCATAAGATATTCAACTCATCCCTCACACAACATTTCACTACTACTACTGCCCCAAATTGTTTCTCAGTGAATACTTGTGAGGTACTATGAGGTGTAACACTTCCTAGTACAATAATGCCTCAAACATTAGCAAGATATCCAATTCTCATTTCTCACTTACCATTTGTTTCGCAATTTTTTACAAACTATGGTTGATACTTTAACAATTGGACTTGGTCACATCGGAATGCAAATTGCACGACCTAACATTAGTAAACCCCCAAAAATTTGGAGGAAATTTTGGTATTAAGCTGAGGATAAATAAACACATCCACACCAAATTCAGACACATAACCAGTGAGACTTAGGTTTTTCTAGGAGATCCAAAATTGTTAGTGATTACACGAATCACCTTAACAACGATTAGGTTATTGAGTAAGAACCCTAAAATTTATAAATTCAATCAAAAAATCACCATTCAAAATTAAAGAAAATAAAATTTCATATATTATCTTTCCATGGTTTCGTCTATAACGAGACAACAACCATCCCTGTACTATCGTTGACTCTGAAGAATAAGTATTAATTCATACCTTATTTTGGTTACTATCAACAACTCCTTCAGAAGCTCTTATCGATTCGTTGTTGGTATTATTAGATGAAGATCCATCACTACTCTTTTCTCTCTTGATTGCGACTCCTTGATCGGCTTTAAAACCAGAGAGAGGAAAATTTTAGAGCTAAAAAGAATAAAATTGAGAAGGTTTTACTACATGTATGAACTAAATCATCTCAGAGTTAACATTACCTAATTACCCGACTACCCGCGGGTACCCGACGGGTAAGACCCGGTTGGAACCGTTTGTTATCGGGTCTGTTCGGGTCTACCCGTTAGGACCCGAAATTGCTTAATAGGTCCAGTTTTGGGACCCAGACCTGGACCCATTTCACTAGGTTCCGGTTCCGGGTCCGGGTAATGGGTACCCATTGACAGCCCTAGAATCAATAGCATTATTATTTATATGAATTGTTTGCTCCTTAGGAATAAAGGATGTAACTAAGATGAAATTAGTATGTGTATAACTTATACTGAGCAGCAGCAGTATATATGTTCATATGCACAGAACATGCCAAAAGAGAAACAGACTGAAACGGACATTTAGTATAATCTGTGGCTAACTGGATGGTCAGTTTCATCTATAATATCCAAAAAAAAAAAATTACTCATTGGGATGGTCAGTTTCATCTGTAATATCCAAAAAAAAATTTACTCATTGGATCCAATGAGTAAATTTTTTTTTGGATATTACAGATGAAACTGACCATCCAGTTAGCTACAGATTATACTAAATGTCCGTTTCAGTCTGTTTCTCTTTTGGCATGTTCTGTGCATATGAACATATATACTGCTGCTCAGTATAAGTTATACACATACTAATTTCATCTTAGTTACATCCTTTATTCCTAATGAGCAAACAATTCATATAAATAATAATGCTATTGATTCATTAGAAGAAACTAGATGAAACTGTTTTCATGTAGTTTTAATCTGCTGAAACAATATACACTGCAGATTAACATTGTATGAAACCAGTTCCATCCTAGTTTAAACCTGCTGAAACAATTCAGATACCCAGATGAAAACCAAATTCATCTAATTTCACTTCAACCAATTTCATTCATAACATACACTTCAACCAATTTCATTCATAACATTGAAAATACTTAAATAACCAGATGCAAACCATTTTCATCTAAAACATACTAATTGAAATGAAAATAAAACCACCAATTCAACATATTAATCTACTGAAATGAAAATAAGAAAAACCAATTCAAAAAATTAATCATGCAATTATGAAAATAAGAACAAAACAGAGTTAGGGTTTGATACTAGTTCTAGGCGGCATTCTGTGGATCGATTAAAACCCTAATTCTTCCAATACACTGAAATGATTGAAACCCTAATTCTCAGAATATGCTAGAAACCTCTCATGTTGTAGTATTGATGGTGTTTTACAGACGGTGGATGAAACCAATTTTACGACAGTGTTGATGGTGAGGAGATGGTGGATGAAAACGATTTCTGGTAGTGTTGATGGTTGGGAGACGGTGGAGGAAGTTGATGTTACTGATAGTGAGAAGATGAAAAACGTTGGTGGTTTCTTTTGAAGAGAGATGGAGATCATGGTTTCTTCTGTGGGAGAAAGAAGATCGATATCTTCTAGGCAGTTACAAAAGGGTAATAACGTCTGTTTCAAATAAAAAAGAGTACTATCCATTTGACCCAGAGATAAGGTTTACCCGTCCATCTGAACCGGGAAAAGTACCTTTTTGGCCAAATAGCCAATTTCCGATAAGGGAAAATTAGGCTAAGGCCCAACCCATGGATAATCCATAATATGAGGCCCCTAGTTAAAAGAAGTTTAAATCTAGGCCCCGAGTTATTAAAAGACATTGATACCCTTATGCATATTGTCAAGCCCATAATTAAATAAAATTTAAATTTAGGCCCAAAATTATTAAAATATAATGTGATGATATTCTCACCACCTCCGACCACCGCAGCCACCGCCAACCACCTCCGACAACCACCACCACCAACCACCTCCGACCACCACCAACCATTCCACGACCACCACCGCCTCCGACCACCACCAACTGCCTCCGACCACCACCGACCACCACCCCCGCCGCCGCCCACCACCACCACCACCTCCGACCACATGCATATTGCAAGTGTATCCGGAAGTTACACATGCATAAAAATTACACATTCATGTTATGTATTCAAAAGTGTGTAACGAGAAGTTACACATGCATATGACATGTGTATCCCAAAGTTACACATGGCATGTGTAATAAGAAGTTACACATGCAAATGACATGTGTATCCACAAGTTACACATGCATATCGCATGTATAGCCAATAGTTACACATCGGGGAAAAAAAAAGATACAAAAAAGATATGTATTGCTTTAATATTCATTTACAATAATTTTTCTGTTTATCTATTAATTGGCTGTTATTGAATACAACAAACGAGTTAGAACACTAAATATGTAAAACGAAATCTTAGAAATGAGCCACGAAATCCTCTAATTGAGATTGTTCCTTCCCTTCTTGTCCTCCTCATTACAAAATGCTTCCATATCTGTAACAAAATAAACATCCATGAAATTAGATTGGATGAACAAAAAGAATGAAATGATATTATAGAACAACTACAAGAGTAATTAGGAGTTACACATGCATATGACTAGGAGTTACACATGTGTCTCATTAGTGTAACTAGGAGTTACACATGCGTCTGACTGGTACAATGAGAGTTACACATTCATAACCTTTATATCCCATCAATTAGCAAGTGTAACTAGAAACTATTCATCTAATTGGCATGTGTAACTGGTAGCTACACATCTAATTAGCATGTGTAACTAATAGTTACACATGCAGCTCACTTGTGTAATTAAGAGTTACACATGTATCTAATCAGTCTAATAATCAGTATTATCCTACCTTTTTACAAGCAAATATACATGCGATGAACTACAAAGATATATATGGGAGGGGATTAACACAAGCAGAAAAACAACTCAGAGAGAAATTCTTTCTACAGAATGGTGGTTTGCTATTAAAATAGCAAATAGTCTCACATGAAGGTGACATAGCAAAAGCTACTACCTGTCCAACCATTCTGTAATCTGGAGATAATGCATCATTATTATACCTTGTTTGAGGCATGTAATTGAGATCTAAATGTGGTTTTGAAGAATTATTATCTCATATCAAGGACAAATGATTAAGTCAACAGGGTTGAGCTTTTACCTCTGAGGTGGCAACGACACACTATTCCCAGAAATATGAATCCCATGCTTCTTATGAAACAATGCATCATGCTGAAAATTGTAACACAGTAGTCAGTACCAGACAATACAAGATCCCTAAAATTTTCAAAGTGAAAACCAAAATCAATATCCGAATCTAAAAGAAATGAAAGAAGACAGAGATGGAAGCAATTCAGCACCAAAAACAACCACTACTCATAGTTCTGGTTCTAATTCTACTTCTTCTTCCTTTTTTTACCACAGTCTCATCAGATTTCACACTGAATCTAGCAAAATCACCAGCACCTTCCTAGTGTAATTGGTAGTTACACATGCATTTTCCTAGTGTAACTAAGAGTTACACATGCGCTTTCCTAATGTAACTGAAAGTTACAGATGCTTAATTTGACCAATATCCTCGCCTACACTCCCAGATTTGTTACTAAATGTTATACAAAGTTACAGACTCAACAAAGTAGATATAATACTCGGCAATTCCACCACTACCTCCTAATCTGACTCCTCTATGATCCTCCACCACTCACACTACCTCCAACTACAATACCACCATTAGCACCACCGCCTCTTATGAACCAGAGAATATCTTTCATATTAATAATTATACCAACACAACATCAAAATTTCAAGATCCATACCCTTGTAGAGTAATTTCTAAGTTTCAAATTACCCATACACATTAACGAAACAACACGTAACATGTCATATTACTATATATGTGTACACAAAATATACCTATTCATAAAAAATGTTGAAAATAAAACAAGTTATGTCATATAAGAAAGCAGGAATCAGCTTACTTACCACTGACTTCAAATCCTCCTATGTTAAGAGTTAGGGTATCCATCTTAGGAGATATATAATTTTAGATTGATTTTAAATGAAAATCATCTTATTTGTTTGAGCAAGATTGTTGCTAAAACTTCAACACTCGAGTCTGTTGAAGGATGAACTTCAAGACATACATCTTTGCATTCCTCTGTTCTGCACAAAACAACATAAACCTCTGTGAATTCCTTTTCCCTACACAAAACCAGTAGTGTAAGCCAACAATTAACATAAAATGGATGCATAATCACCTTATCTGAGGCATGTAATTGAGATCTAGAATGTGGTTTTCAATAATTATTATTAGGATATTGCTTTATCATACTAATTTGATCTGTATAGGAAAGTTATACAAGCTATCTGGATGTGTAGACGCAAGTTACACATGCAAATTGGATGTGTAGACGCAAGTTACACATGCAAATTGGATGTGTAGACGCAAGTTACACATGTTGTGCATAATAATCACATAACAAAATTCTTTGATTTGTGATTCTTATGCACAATTTCATCTTGTTTTGAAATTGTTACAGCTTCAGATATGCTCAAACAAATTGAACAACAACAATTAATGATCAAAAACTTTTCATATCTACTCATCCAACATAAGTATATGCGTATTCTCACAACAGTAAATGAATTCACCTTCTTCCTTACAATTTGCATCTGAACAGAAGCAACATCTTCATCAATTGACTCCTATTTTCAAATCCAGCACAAAGAAATCTACAAAATCAACAAATCAGATCAAGTAGAAAAAAAAAATTAAACTACACCGTTTACAAAAATATTAAATGGGTAACACAAATTCACACATGAGGATTACAAACTGAGTCGATTTTCAATCGGGTAAATGATAGAATAGATCGACGGATTCTCGACGAAGAACCCTAAAAGTTTTGGAAACTCTTTTTCAATTTTTTTGAAATTTCTAACTCAAAATGAAGAGAAATAGAAGGCGAAAGTAGATCTAAATGCTAATCATAAATCGGATAATAAAAGCTCGAAGCGAAATCGAAGTTTAGGTTCGAAATCTTAATAAAAAACTTCAAAACTAAAATGTGAAAAAAATTGAAAAGGATACAACAAAAGAAACTTATCTTTTATTTAGTCTTTATTGATTAAATCTTCAGTGTTCTTCGTTGATGACGAATTTACTCAATTATTCTCCATTACGGGACAAAAATCCATTAAAATTCAAGATCTAGTGAGAATTTGATGTGTTTTTTCCTCTGGATTTGTTGTTTGAACGATTGATTAGCTATGTGTCGATCTCGATTTAGGTTTGTGTTGTTGAATCAGTTGTAGGTAATTTAAGTTTTGAGATCTCTGAAAGTAGCTGAAGAAGGGTGGAGAGAGAAAGAAAATCTAAAAATGAAAAGCTCTCATGATTTTCCTCTTGTATATATTCAAAAGGGTAGTGTTGTCATTATTAAAATTCGTAATAATTAATTATGGGCCAGATCCGAAGAAAATTTGATATTTTGGGCCTAGTAATAGCATTTTCCTAAAGTATGGAGTTGACAATGAAGGATCCATTTTGTGGGGCTTCTATATATTGAACCCATATAGTAGGGGGTTCTAGTATTTTTCACTTCCGATAAACCCGTCAGGAACTTTCAGTATCTCCAGTCCAGACTATTCCAGGGCACCCCAATGTAAGTAACTGATAGATAAGGGCACCGCATTTTGTCCACTGCACGCCATACAACTATACAAGATAATAAGCCCAGGTTCAGGCCCAACAACAAAATTGTATACCAACTATTTAGTCACCCTTGTTTACTCTCTCTCCCTCTTTCCATCCAAAACCCTAGTAGGGTTTCCCTCCTTTGAAAGACGTCGGCTTCATAGAAGAGAAGCTCTTGTCTGATTTTCAGAGGAACCTAACTAAAGAAGGTGAGTCTGATTTTTTAGCTGCTGCTTAAGAGTTTTAGGGTGTTTCTGAAATGATTTGTTGAACTATTAGGTTGTTATTTCGTCTTTATTGCCCTTTGTGAATCCTAGTATGATACATCCCTCAGTGGCGACTTCATTCATTTAGGTTTTCTTTTGGCCTCTTGTTTTTCTTAACCTTATGATTGCTTTGTAATTTCATTGTGTTTCCTCTTTTTGTACTTTAAAACTGTGTCTTGAGAAATTTATGTTAAGTAACCTGGGGCTGCAACCAGGAATTAGGTTTGAGGTCTACATCGATTGGTTTTTTTTCTATTCTATAACAATGAATTAGTCTGATAAAAAAAATTTAATTAGTCTCGTTTTCCATTTAGATTTCTTTTTTGCTCTTATATATGTCACTTAAGTATTGATTTCTTAAGTTTGTGTAGGATAAGTTACACAGTAATTAGATTATTATTTTTTTAGGAGAACTTAATTTCTGGAGAATTTGCTAAGCTAAGATTTGGTCTCTGTAATATTAGATACTAAAAGTTTGAAGCTTCATAGTTTTTCTCATCTGAAATATTGATTAGTTTTGGTAATATGAAATTATGCCAATAGTCTTGATAGGTTTATGGATTCAGATGGTTTTTGTCTATTACAATGAATACTTATAATTATTATCCAAAGAAAGTCACAAGCAAGAGTTAAAAGACCTCTCGTTCTAGGCTTGTTTACTGATTCAGTGTATCGTATAATTAGATACAACTCAGGATTTGGTAACTGGTTTTGTTTTTCTTTATCAATTAATTTAGATTTCAATTTAGATTTCAATTTGCTTTTATTTAGTGGAGTTTTATATTTTCTCTGTGTATATTTTCTCGTAGTTCACTTGCAGAATAGCAGCATTCCTTTTAAAAGGCCAACACAATGAGATTGGAGAAGTGCTGGTTTTGTTCCTCTACTATCTATCCAGGCCATGGTATCCAGTTTGTGCGCAATGATGCTACGGTAGAGTTTCTCTCTTTCCTTTTCCCATTTTCCTTTGGGCTCCAACTTTTAACATTCTTTATAGTGAAAACTCTAAATATAATGTTGGGATATTTTCTTATTATTTTTTCTCACTGATATTACTTACCCATAACCCTGAATAGTCCCCTTGTTCTAATACATGCTAGTTAACTGGGTAACACTGATTTATCAAATCGCTGTTCTTTTGTTTGATCTCTGTGTTGATTGGTTGTGCGGGAAATGTAGTTATGTCCTATCTTCATTGATGAATAGAGTTGAAAAAAATTCAGTGAAGTTAATTACAATTTTCTGATTAATTTGCTTTGTCTTCCCAAAAGACCTGCCCTCCAAAATTTTAAAGGTGTTCAATTAGCTCATGTTTCCTTTGATCATAGTGGGTCAGATTGCTGACAAGCATTCCATGGGCAGATATTTCGATTTTGCAGATCCAAATGCCACAAGAATTTCAAGATGAAGAGGAACCCTCGAAAGGTAAAATGGACCAAGGCATATAGACGTTTGCATGGCAAGGATATGACAAAGGTGAATATAGCTTTCCTTTACCACTTTGATCTTCCTCAGCACCCTGTATACAAGATACTGACTGACAGAGCAGTTAGTAATATTTTTGAATTTTGTTTCTTTTTCTATACTACTAGGATTCGACCTTTGAATTTGAAAGGAAGAGGAACAGGCCTGAGAGATATGACAGGAATACTACGGAGGAAACTCTCAAGGCTATAAAAAAGATCAGTAAAATCAGAGTGGAGAGGGAGGCTGCTCACCATAAAGACAGGTTCATTTTCTGACTACTCATAGCTTATGGGTTAAAAGTCTAAAGAGTCACCGTTCTAACCTTCTATCAGTAAAACAGTCTTTCCTTGTTGATTAAATTAAAATTATTAACACTCGTCAACTTGCCACCATATTTGACAGGATGAAGGGTAAGAAATCTAAGGAGTACAAAGAGGCCAAGAAGGAGATAGATCAGTCTTCAGAATTGATTAAGATTGATGTCCAACCTCTTTCAAAGGTTAAAGTTCCAGTTTCCCAATCACAAAAAGACCAGATTCGTGCCATGGAAGAGTGAGAAACTTCAGCTGTCCACTCCTGGTCGTGACCATCAATCTAATTGTCTTCTGATGTAAAGTTTCATGGTTCAAACTCCATATGGCGGATAGTTTAGAAATATCAAACATTTATGGGATGCAAAAGATTTTGTTTGTAGTTTTGGCATTTGGATCATATAATATTATCGTCTCCTTTGCTCGTAAATTTCGGTTTTAATTCAAAGATTCTATTTTTCATTTATGATTTTGAATGAACATTCTAAAAAAAGTAGTTCGGTTTTGAAAAACCACTTGATGACTAAATTCTTATAATTTTGTTTCATTCAAGTGTTGAGTTTCCCGCAATCAAATTCTGCCCTCTTAAGAAGCATTCCAGCCAGGTATGGGGACAGGAATTTGTCTCTAATAAATTTGATGAACATTCCGCTACCCTGTTGTAAAACGCCAACAATGTAAGATGTACTGGCAAGTTCAAAGCTTCTCCATCTTCTCTCTTTAGCATACTTGGCTAAACCTGTGTTGATATTATTATATTCTACTGTCTCATCTGTTGCTTTTAGTAACAAGGCTTGACTGAGGCATCTAGCCAGAACAACACCATCTTCTAGTGCGGCATTTGCACCTTGACCTATGTCTGGTGTCATAGGATGGAGAGCATCCCCAGCTACGCAAACATTTGCTTTGCTGATGCTGCCGAATAAAATATTTGAGGGCCATCTAAACCTTAATGGTGAGATGACAATGCTTTTCGGGTCAGTCTTTTCGATTATATCTATCACTTCTTTTGGTGCTTTACCAAGCTTCTTCACCATATACTGTTTCGTATTGGTAGAGTCTGCTTCCTCTGTTTCAATCCAGGAAAAGAAAATCTCAGTGCCAAAAATATCTGATCTCTTTAACTGTCAGATTTTGGTATGAACAATCAACGACTCACGAGGTAATATTGACTGAGCATGTGTGAAAAACCAATATATTGTGTTTTGGTTGACTGGCTGGAAACCTGAGCGACAGCCATCACCAAAGAATTGCAAGAATGTGGGGCCAAAACAGTGACCCTCGTTCTCTTTGAAAACAGCATGGCCCCGGATTGATGTCCGCCCAGCGAAAACTGGCTCTTGAAGTCCTAGCCATTTTGCTACCACTGAGTTCACTCCATCACACCCAATTAAGACCTTAAAAAAATGGAATTCAGTGTTGATTAAACGCATACATTTCTTCAGATAAAGCGCACACACACAGTAGCTGTCCTAATAATAATACCTTAGTCTTGATGACAGATCCATCTGCTAGGTGAATCAGTTTAGCATACCCCTGTTCTTCAATTGATACAACCTTAGAACAGAATCTAATGGTGCCTTGTGGAAGCTCATTTGCTAATGTTTCGAGCAGTACTTTCCTCCCAACGCACCGAATTTCATGTCCTTGTGGTCTACATCACACATTCAACAAAAAGATAAAAAGATGGTAAAATTTCTGACTTGTGACATTCCTTTGGGGCCAAAAATCAAGAAGTTCACTCACGAATTTCCTCGAGGGTCTGTAAATGACATGTGTGAGGTAGGAATTCCGGAAATTGTAGAAGTAGCCACTAGTCTGCAATAACAAAATTGTTTCGATAATTAGTCACATTGAGAGGCGTCGCAAAACAAAACCTATACAAAAAGCAAAGTCAACTCACACACCCTTGAAGTAGGATATGCTGTTCTCTTAGGGTATCACCAATACCAAGAGCATCCAAAGCCTTCCAAGCGTTAGTGAATGTTGTGAATGCAAACCCTGTTACCCTCAAATTCTCCCATGATTCCAACACCATACTTTTCAAACCCATCCTTAAAAATACAGCAACATGCACAACAAATTAGAATTCATGTTTGATATCATGGATTAACAAGAAGAGGAAAGAAACAAAAAAACAAAAAAAAAGTCAATCTTCATACCATACGAAAATTTTCAATTAGTAACACAACAGTGTTCTTAACTATATGGAAGTGTTTTTAAACTCGTTTAGAATGAATCAAATCCCATATGAAATATAAAACATCGTGGAAAACTGCTGTAGTTTGGTTTTCTTTATATAATTACCTGTGTAGTCCTAAAGATGTAGCAAGCCCTGAGATTCCGGCGCCAACGATTACGATATCTTCTTCGATCGTATTGTTGTTATTATTGATCATCTGATAATCCATTAAAAATTTCAAGTATGTTTTCTTTTCTTTTTCTCACTATGAAAAAACAGAAATGCAATAAAGTGATAAACTAAACGGGTAAAATAAATAGAAGAAGAAAAAAGTAACACGTAATGGAGTGGACTCAACAAATAGTTCTTTAATTTTTCTTCTTCAAAGAATCAAAATAATAAAGAATACTTCTTTTAATCCTTGCATAACTAGTGCCTTTAATTCTTTATCTTTATTGCACATTGGGCCTCATAGTGACGGTTCCTCCTTATAATTAAAAGAGAAACATG